>APFE031013157.1:0-14393 GCA_000404065.3 Pinus taeda | reverse complement strand
ATAAACACATCAGCTCCTCCATCAGGGTTATGGCATGCCTAACGGGATGCAAAAATTGACACTGATGAGACACCTACCTATGCTTATGCAAAGAGTTTTGATCGCTGATGGATGGCTCAAGACCGACTCTAACAAGTTCAACAGATGCGCGTGCACCTTCTCCCACCTCGCACTATGGAGCTAGAGCTGTTTGATGAGAAGAGGACGGACAATCACTTGCGACAACAACCTTGTTTGTCTTTGATTTGGTAGTTCTAAGATTGAGGTATGTCAGGAAGGGTTAGAATGATTCTAATATTTGTGGATTTTCAGATATGTAAAGAAGATACTCAAATATTCCACCGAGAAATTCCCAATCCATTTCATCTTCACTAAATCAAAATGGAAGATTAAGAAAGTGTATGTGAAATTGCTCAACGGATCCATCAAGTGATTTTCGTAATTCCAGAATTTCTTTATTGAGTGCTTTAGGGTCAAAATGATGGAAAGCATCATCTACCTCTCCAAAGAACTAATTAAGAGAGTGAATGGATTTATCGGGAATTGTGACACACCATTGCAATGGGTGCCCCTGAAGTGTGAGTGTGAAAAACAAGCATGTAATGTAATCTTCACGAATTCCATAACTTTGACAGAAAGCTATGAAGGCAGCTCTGTATATGAGCCAGGCCGCTCCGCCTTCACCTTTGTATGTGAAAGCTGACAAGAGATTCCAAAGATTCTTCAGGATTTCAAAGTCATTTCCATAAGACATACATCTTGGAGAAAGAATTGTAACATAAGTCATGATAGATGTGTGAAGATTCAAATTAGACTTTGAGGACTTAGCTTGTCATCTGGCCCTCCTTCTAGCACTAGAAATGTTGACGGTGTTGTACCCGCTAACATGTCAGGGGAACTCCTCGGTAAGAAGTCCCAACTAGACCTCAGACCGTTTGGAGTAGGAGTCCCACCAGTGGGTAGTAAAGCTATGCCTTAACTCCGATACCACGCATAAGTAAGCAAGATATATTTATCGGAAGCAAGTGTGTGACCTTGTAGTGAGTCAAGAGAGATGCATGGGGAAGTTCTAACACACAGAGGGGAAAAGGAAATGTGCCCCTTAGAAGCTTGTAATAGTACGCAACTTGAAACGAACACACGAGTTGAATCACATGACAAGATGGAAAGCAAAATAATCGACAATCCAAAGTGATGGGTTAAACCAACAACACGGCTTCAACAAGATTCATACAATTGTATACGAAATAGTTCATACAAAATTTCATATGTTAAACAACATACATTGCTAAAGTAACCAAAATAGTTGAACTACAATAACAACATATGCATGAAGATGTGTTGACCCTGTTATATATATCAAAGTGAAAGTTTCGTCCATACATACAAGCATGACAACCACTAGCCCCAATAGTGGAACGTTATAGTCAACACCATCTGCTCCTCCAAAGAGATGTGCTCACTCTGCATTGTGGAGAATCCAAGGCTCGTCACAATATTCTCCAAGCCCTTCTTTAGGCAATGCCTAGCAAAAGCTTGGCTCCGAAAAGCTCATTCTATGAGTTATGAGGTTCTATATATAGAAAAGGGTGGGGTGGCCCTTGACATTCCCCTTTGTGACTCTTGGAATACCCTCATGACTCTTCAACTTTGTTACATACAACTCGTTACATTACATATGATTGTTTTCATTCCACTTACGACACTTGGAATTTCACTTTACAATACATTTGATTACGCAAGTTACATTTCATAGTAGTGGGGTGGCCGAGATAACTCATAACACAACTCAACATGACACTATTGACATGCATTGGCTGACTGTGGTGTCCATTTCAGGCTGGTGTGTTGTTAAGTGATGGATGTGTCTTTGAATGTGCATGTCTTCATCTCCACATAGCTTGGTCTTGCAGGGTCTTCAATGGTCTTGGTCTTCGCAAGATGGTTCCATGCATGTGTTTCTTTCGCTTGTTGTTTGATATGCTTCGTATGTACGTTCAACTGCGAGAAAGTCTTCTAGCATGCGGTCCTTCTTCATCTTGTTCGTTTTTGCACCATGATCCATCAATGTACTTGTTCCTACAATTTACTCATGATGACATGACATCAAACCCAAAACCTCCTAACCTAACATGATACATTGTTCTTGTGTTTCGGGAAAAGCTACCCAGGAGGGAGGACAAGACACTAAAATTGCGCAAAACACAGCTCAGGCCAGGATGAGAAGCTCCAAAAGACTGCCGAGAAAAACAATGCAGATGTCACTGGGTGATAGATTTGTGCAATTCAGGACAGAAGTGACAGCCGCAAGGTGGAACCCAATTAAATAGAACTGTGCAATTCCCAGGAGGAAGACAAGGTAGGATGTCTAGGGAACTGTTGGATAGTTCTACACATTTTTCAAGGTGAGGACTCGTTAGGTCACTCGGGGTCTAGCTGAGAATCTGTGCAAATTCTCTGAGAGAGATAGATCTGAGCTATAAGGGACACTAGCAGGAAATTTTGCGCAATTTTCCAGAGCAGGTCATGTCAGGCTATAGGGAACTACTGGTCATAATTATGCATTTCTGGGAGATAGTGCAGGACAGGCAATTGTTGCGTAGTTTCTAGAAACACTGCAAAGCGGGGCAACAACAAGTGTATTAGTCAAATCTGTGTAATTCTTCAGGGACAACAGGGCAAGCGAGCAGGGGGTTTGTTAGTCATATATACGCAATTATCAAAGGGAGAAAAGGGCAAGCCAACAAGGGGCCTACCAGTGAAATCTGCGCAATTCCCTGGAATAGTGTAGTGACAGGAAGAAGGGGCTCGACTCACATGACTGCGTAGTTTCTACAGATAGTGTAGTGCAGGCAGTTGGGCAACTTCTGTGCATTTTTGGGGAGCAGTGCAACCCCGAGTCATAATAAAGTTCAGGTTTCTAGTAGAATAGAAGGAGGCTTGATGAGTGATCTTCTGAGAAGCGTAGATTGGATCAAACTTGGGGACAACTTCTGCGCAGTTCTGGGAGACATTCAACTTACTCACTTACACTATTGCACAGTGCAGGTTTCCCCGAAGGAAAGCCTCAAGCTTTGCGTAGTTCTGGGTAGTAGAGCAGGGTCATTGAGAGATGAGATTGTGTAATGCAGCTCAGTCAGGGTCCGGTTGAAGGAGGGTTGTCTAGTCGACATTTTTTTAAGGAAAAAATGGCTAAGTGTGGGAGAAAGTGAACTAGTGATGACTCGACATTGTAATCACACACTCAACATACATGACAACATGAAGAAACTAACCACCATGGAAATGTAGCAAAGCATGAACCTTTTCGAAACTGTCTAGTGGTGAAAGGGATAAGTGCGACACTTAGGATAGACCTTAGCATGAACGTGATGACACTTGTGCGACAATGATTATGTTGATTGGGGTAGCATCGAATGTGCTCTAGACACGAAATTTGGTGGATAGGTTGGGGCACATGAGATCTCCAATACCCAGAAAGGGTTTGGGAAAATTATAAACAGACCAGGAGATATTAAAATAATTAATATTTTTAATGGAGTCCTTAAGTCTAAACTTAGGGAAAATAAAATATTAACGTGTATTAATATGAATCTGTGTTAGAATGGTCCAAAAGACATGGATCAACCCAGATCTAATCTTAGCCATTGATTAGGGACTTAATCTCATCCGTTGAGATGTCAACAGAAAAAGTATAAGAGGATGCTTGCGGGGCACTTGGAGAACACACTGAGGGAGACCAGCCAATTCAATTTCTGGAGCATTGCTGAGAAATTGAACCAGTGGTCTGAAGAGCAGTTAGGAGGCATAAAGTACGGAACAAAGAGATAGGAGATCAATGTAGAAGAGGCAGATGCAAAGCCAGAGGAAGCAACGCAGAGGCAACAGAGATTGTGCAGAGCCAGAAGGGCTTGCGTCATCCATGTAGAGGCTGCAGGATTGACACAGAAGCCCAGAGAGGCTGCATAGAGCCTCAGTAGGTTGACATAGAGGGTTTCAGGCTGTAGCAGAGATCAGTAGGGCCTACACTGGGTTTAGGAAAGTGTTGGAAGTTTGTCTATCTATGGGTAAGCTAGTTTGGCACCCTGTTGTACAAGAAAGCTGCTGAATAATAAAATCTTCCCTTGCTGCACTGATATTCCCACATTGGGTTTTTCCGGGGATAGTAGTCTAAAATAAATGTGTCAATGTGTGCATATTTTTATTTCTGTATTATGATGTGATATCTACGAAAGTATTTATTTTAATGTTTGTTGAAGTAATATCATGAATAACTTATGATGAAAAAAGCAAGAAAAGTAAATCAGTTGCCGCAATGATAGAATTTGCACATGGTATCAGAGGAAGTAATCATAGACAGAGGGAAAATTAGTTATGGGTCAAGACCACGATGTGGAGGCATCCACCTTAGGGGACTCACGTAGATTTTCAGAATATTGCACAAGAGAGAGAGATTTCGATTTCTCTATGTTGGCTTCCAGGTTGGAAGAAGAAGTGGTGTGCATGACTAGTGCTGCATCTTCAGAAGTGTGGTATATAGACAGTGGATCCTCGTGGCATATGACGCGAATCAGGGAGTGTTTCTCAAAATATAAAGAAGAGAAGATGAACTTTCAAATCACCATGGGGAATAAGGCAAAGTGTACTCCAGTAGGAAAGGGTAACATAGTTTTTCAAATAGAATCAGGAGAGTGGTTCTGTGCCACAAATGTGCTACATGTGCCAGGATTGAGGATGAATTTACTTTCCGTGTCACAAATACAAGGTAAGGGATATGATTTCTACTTCATCAAGGAAAAGGTATACACCAAATACCCGAGCTGGAAAAAGAAAGTGCAGATTGGGATCAAAAGTAATCTGTTGTACATATTACAACTAGAATCTCCAATGGCACTAATAGGCAGTCATGAGGACAAAGACTTGAACGAAATATGGCACAGAAGGATGGGTCACTTGCACCATGGAGCTCCGAGAATTCTTAGAAGCACTATAACAGGAGTTCCAGATTTGAGTATAGAACGAAATGATGTATGCAGGGGATGCGCTCTAGGAAAGTATGCCAAGGCGACATATCCTAGGAGCAACCACAGGGCCAAGAGTGTACTAGGATTGCTACACTTAGATATCTGCGGACCTATGTCTGCCAAAGCTCTCAGTGGTGTCGAGTATTTCCTTACTTTCATTGATTACCACTCGAGGAAAACTTGGATCTATTTTTTGAAAACCAAGGATGAGGTTTTCTATCGATTTAAGGAGTTAAAGGCTCTAGTGGAGAATCTGACAGGTAAGAAAATAAAAGTCTTGCACTCAGATAATGGTGGATAATATGTCAATAAGGACTTCACTGATTTTTGCGCTAAGGAGGGCATTAAAAAAAAGTGGACAACTCCCTACAATTTGCAGCAGAATGGGGTGGCATAAAGGAAAAACATGACTATTTTAGAAGCAGCTAGGGCCATGCTATATAATCAGGATATGCCAAAATTCCTGTGGGCAGAAGCATGCAACAAAACTGTCTACATTCAGAACATGACTCCTCATCGGGCATTGGGCAAGATTACTCTAGAGAAAGTCTTCACTGGGAAGACTCTTGAAGTCAGTCATTTCAGGATATTTGGGAGTTTGGCATATTGTTGCATACCCGAAGAAAAGAGGAAGAAGTTGGATTAGACTGCAAAAAAGGGGTATTTGGCAGGATATAGTGAGAATGCTAAGGCATACAGGGTCGATCTTCCAGGGAGCAGGAAGTTAGTAGTACAACGAGATGTAAATTTCATGGAGGACAGAGCTTTCCGAAGATCTTACGAAATGCCTTCCAAGGAGCAGTCAAAAGAGGATCTGTTGGTCATGCCTCTTCAACCAACGGAAGTGAAGAATCCTTCCTCAGATCGGGAATATTCTCAGGATGAGGAAGAGGAGAAAACAAAAGCACCTATTGGCAAAGGAAGATCCAGTAGGGAACTTCAAAAGATTGTGCGTGATGCGAAGAACTTCATCAGAGAGCCAAGGTAGTAAAAGGGAGCGAAAACAGCTAGACATGTATTAGGCGTTAGTAGCTCAGGATGGAGAGCTTGCCAGCTTCAAGGAGGCAGCTCAACATCAGGTCTGGTTAGATGCGATGGTGGAGGAGTATAACTCCATAATGGTGAACGATGTCTGGGAGGTGGTGTCAAGGCCTCGAGACAAATCTGTGGTAGGTTCAAGACGGATCTACAAGATCAAATATGTTGTGGAAGACAATATAGAAAAATACAAGGCCAGGTTTGTGGCTAAGGGGTATGCTCAAAAGGAAGGGATTGATTATGAGGAAACCTTTGCCCCGATAGCCAGGTATACATCTATTAGGACTGTGATATACAAGGCCAGGTTTGTGGCTAAGGGGTATGCTCAAAAGGAAGGGATTGATTATGAGGAAACCTTCGCCCTGATAGCCAGGTATACATCTATTAGGACCGTGATATCTCTTGTAGCCCAGATGGGATGGGATATCCATTAGATGGATGTCAAGATGACATTTCTGAACGGGGTAATAGAAGAAGACGTATACATTGAACAACCAGAGGGCTTTGAAACTCATGAGAAGAAGTCTCATGTTTACAGACTGAAGAAAGGTTTGTATGGGCTGAAGCAGGCACCAAGAGCGTGGTATGGTCGAATAGATGGCTACTTGCAAAAGATGGGGTTTGTCAAGAGTGACGTGGATCTGAATCTCTAATATCTGGTTGTAGAGAGCGAGCCACTTATCTTAGTATTATATGTGGATGATATCTTCCTGACACGATCATCTAGACTCATTGAAGACTGCAAGAAGAATCTAGCCACAGAGTTCGATATGAAGGATTTGGGACGAATGCACTATTTTCTAGGGTTGGAAGTTTGGCAGTAGAAAAGAGAAATCTTCCTTAGGCAAGGAAGGTATGCTACAGAAATTCTGAAAAGGTTCAAGATGGAGACTATAGACCTATGGCTATACCAATGATCACCAACTGGAAGAATATTGATGCATCAGAAGACAAGGATGTCGACCCCACCTTATACCGACAGCTCATAGGGTCCCTAACGTATCTAGTCAATACCAGGCCAGATATTTGCTACGTTGTCAACACCCTTAGTCAATTCATGGTGGAACCAAAGAGGGCTCACTAGGTAGTAGCCAAGCACATTCTCAGGTATTTACAAGGAACAATTGATTGTGGGCTCTTGTACAACAAGGGGAAGGATATCAGGATGAGTGGATTTATTGATGCAGATTGGGGAGGAAGTTCAGTGGATCAGAAAAGTACCTCTGGGTACCATTTCAACATTGGATTAGGAATAGCCTCCTAGTGTAGTAGGAAATAGAAGTCTGTGGCTCTGAGCTTGTCTGAGGCAGAATATATGGCAGCAAGCACAGCTTCGTGTGAGGCCATATGGCTTAGGAAATTGCTGGTAAACCTATTTAGAATAAATATGGAGGTGACCAGGATCATGTGTGATAATCAGAGTTGCATCAAACTCTCTGAGAACCCGATATTTCATGATAGGTCAAAGCATATTGATATTCGGTGTCACTTTGTTAGAGATTGTGTCCAACATGGAGCTGTACCGTTGAGCTACACACTTATACGGGAACAAGTGGCAGATATCCTCACCAAGGCCCTTGGAAAGTCAAAATATGAATACTTCAGAGAAAATATGGGGATGGTAAAAAACCCCTTTTAGAAGTAGTGTGTTAGTAGCACGAATGAAGAGGGAGTTGCAGTGTTGGGAGAAAGGATCAACTGTTAGAGTCAGTCTTGTCAGTCCTCCGTCAGAGATCAAAAATATTCTTGCATTTCATTTTTAGGTGTCCCACTCCATTCACTCAGCTTCATTCCGCTAGGGGCATGCCATAATCTGACGGAAAGGGTCTTGTTAGTCATTTCCCCTCACATCTAGCACCTGCTGGCTTAGGTCTTTTTGTCAAGATTCACTAAAGTCCATGACAATCAATGTTCGATCTTTTAATGGACGAGAGTCATTTTCAGTCATTAGGTCTAGGGATTAGTCAATTTGGTCTTCAAACATGACTAATAAAGCCATGCAAGTCAGAGGGAGGCCCTTACAAAGTTATGATTCAGAGATTTTCATCATCATGTTGACAGATTACGACTGTTCTTCAAAAATCTGTTTTGAAGAAAAGTCAAACAGTGTGTCATTTGTGATAATTTTCAAAAAAGTCGCCAGTTAATTTCTTCAGGTGCAGTCATGGTTTCCTTGGCCAAACGCCATGTCATGCGACCCCTGCAAAAGTGCCAAAAAATTTCATCATTTTAGCTAAAAATTCAAAGGGAAAAGTGAAATTCAGTGTTGCATTAAATTAGTGAAAAGTGTCAAAACAAAACATTAGCAAAATGGGTTCTGGAGAAGCAAAAATCAAACCCATGACTCCCAATGTCTTTATAAAGGATTTTCACAAGCAAACAAAGTCATTGTGCAAATCAAGGTCATAGAGAAACATTGCAAAGTCATTGGGAGAGCAAAGCACGCGTTTTAGGAGAGGTTGGAGTCGTTTTTCAGGAGCGCGTCGCACACACAAAGGGGCGCGGCACATATAAAGAGCGCGGCGCACACAGCGCTACCCCACAGTGTTAATTTACCACGGGCGCGACGCATATACAGAGCGCGACGCACTGGGTTTGCTGTGCAGCGCACACCCACAGAGGCCCGAAATTGTTCCCAATTGCATCAAATATTTTGGAATTCCTTCCAATTGCTAGATAGGGTCTATCTCTTGGCTTGCTCATCAAATTTTGTGGATAGGATGATGGTTATGGCTGTTTATAATTGCAATAAAAAACGCCTAAACCATACCACTTGAAATCACCAAAGCTATTGCTCTAGGGCTGTAAACTTGTTTTGTGGATGCCAAGGTTCCTCCTCCCTCTCATTTTTTCTCCTTCTCTCCATTTTTCCGTTCCCCCCTATGCCATTTTTTCTCTATTTTCCCTACCCTAAACGCTACTAAACCCTTATTTCCTATCCCCTCCACTCATTGCCAACTATAAAACCCCAAAACCCTACCTTATAAAATCTCCAAACCCTCCTACATATCCCTAAACAACATTTCCCCCATAACCCCTATTCCCATCATATTATTCCTCTCCTAACACTCCATTTTTGCACTGCTCTCCTTGGTGGCAGATATCACAACAACACCTAGTTTCCTAACATCATCAAAAAGCAGTCCAAGCATAGTACACATACAACAGTCATGGCATCTGAGCATTCATCAGAGTATGAGATGGAAACACAAAGTGATTCATCCTCGGAAGAACAGGCTCCCCGGAGACATCACAAAAGTGGCAAACATGTTAGGGATGAGCCAACCACCCTCACTAAACTGCAGGCCTGCCCTCTTGCTATGTCATGTTTCCAACATCTATCATGTTTTGAGTTTTGTCAAAGGGTGGCTAATGTTTGATTTCATCATGAGTTGGCCCGTCTTTTTGTGCTTCACCTACATGGAGGTCACTCTATCTTGGCTGGGGTCACTTTCACACTGACACCCGAAACAATCTCATTAGCAACCGACATACCGAATGTTGGAGAACAGTGGCACAAGAAACAAAAGGTTGATGACAACATTATGAGCGTTACGTTAAGGCCAGTTCCTTGAGGTAGCTCCAAAGAGTTTTTCCATTCAGATATTTGAAAGATGAATATGCTCCACTCATGAAATTGATCGTGAAGTACTTCAACTGTGAGGGGAGGTTCCCTCATTTATATGCCTATCACATCAGGTTGCTCATGCACTTTACCAGGGTACGAATGATGAACATCCCATATTTCATTTGCAGGAACATAGAGAGGATGAACACCTTCATGCAGCGCAAGACACCTCAGCAGCAACTTAACAGTGTTTATCACTTTGCTCTTATCCGGATTTTGGTGGATCATCAATGATCAGGAGCTCAGGACCAAGTGTCGTAAAATGGTAAAAAATGAAAGTACTCAGAACTAATTCAAACCTAAATGATCGGATAGAGCTCGTCCTCCTGATTTCGGCACCGCAAACGATTTGAAAAACGGTCGTCGTATGAGAAAGTTATGCCAAAACCAAAATCACCCAATAACCCTTAATTTTTGAATATTTTCCAAAACAAATATTAAAAAAAGAATATTCCACAGAATATTCCTTTTGGGACAACCAATGCAGGGAGCCACGTGGCAAGCCCAGAGGCTGCCACGTGGCCCAGGGTGACATCAACATTATGGGTGCATATGTGTTTAAAATTTTAGTTGAATTGTGGTTTGAACCCACAACCTCTTAACAAACATTACAACAGTTTACCATTCCACCACATGGGTTAGTCATGTTATGAGTTTGGCGGGAATGTCTTATGAAGTTTGTTGCTGTTTAAGGCGGGCCCTGAAGGGGGCCAGCCCCTAAGGGCCAGCCCCCATTCCATGTGACCCTCGCCCCATAACCATGGGCCAGAACACTAAATGCTAGCACGCTATTCAATGTAGCTTAACCACCGCCGGAAAACGCTCACATGCAAACTAAACTGGCAGTCCACTAATGGTTAATGCGCGGTTAAGATGGCGGAGTTTTTGGGGAGACTTCCAAATTTGGGCGGACCCGCCATAATTGGCGGGCCTATCTGGCCGTAACTAAAAGTTTAACTGGAGTTTTTCAAGGGCAACTGGCAGTTGGGAGTAAATGGCCATAACTTTGGCTACGAAAGTCCTTTTTGGACGAATTTTTTTTTTGATTTTGGGTCTCTTCGATCTTCTGAAGTCATTGGCATAGGTTTCACAGCCGTTTGATGTCGTTTGCAGGTGATTTTTCTTCGTGGAAGTTCTAGGAGCCACTAGGGCCAAATCAGTTTGGGAGCTGCATTGGGAATTGTGCAGCCATTGAATGTGGAACAAAGGTCATTCCTGAAGGTTTTCAGCGTTCTGAATCCATTTCTATAGCTCGTTTTTCCTGTTGAGGCATTCTTCTCACTGTTTAGCTTCAGGGAAGCTTTCAGGGCCACTAGGGCCATTTCAGTGCTTGAGCTGTTTGGGGCTATATTCATCCATTTTTGGTGATTCAAAAGCCTATGTCTGCTATTTTCGACCTTCTGAGTCTAATGGAAGAGGTTTCAGAACCCATTGAGGTCATCTTCACCTCAAAATTCTCCATGAAAGTCTAAAGGGCCACCAGGGCCAATTGGGGAAAGTACTGTATCAGGTACAATTTCACTGTTTAGTGCTTGGGAAAGAGCATGCTTAGCTAATTCCTATCTTCTGATTCTGTATTTACAGTCAGATCTGTCTTTCGAGACACTCATATTCTTGTATTAGCCTTTTTAGCATTTTTAATACAAGAGGACAAGCCTAGTTGGAGAGGCTTGGTCCAGCAGATGTAGCCCAGAAGGGGTGAACTGCTTTATCATTTTGATGTCTTTATTTGCTGAAGATGATATGCTAAACAAAACTGATATAAAGTATTAAACAAAAAATATACATAACTTGCATACACAGATAATCATGTATTCAACTGCAGAAAGTTATTTGTCTTATTCCGCAAGACATCAAACTTCATATATGTGTATGTCAAAGACTTCTAAGTGTTTACTTCGTTATTTCTTTAGGCAGAGCCTGTAGAGGGCCAGGTAGCCTCTGGAACTCATCCTCTCTTTAGAGGTGACATGTCTAGTGAATGCCCCTACAGTCTATCTCTGTATAAGAAATAAGATGTGTTTCACATTTTCAGAGGTCACTTGGAGTGTATAGCTCACATTTGCAATTATGGGAAATGGATACCTTGCACCCTTAAACAAGTACATTCCATTTTCAGATCAATCAGTTGGTATTGTAGGGCATTACTTGGGATGACTTCATCTCCCGTGACGTCTTCAGTACTTCACAGGTATTATCGGAGGTTGAGCATGATATAGGTGGTCCTTCTCATCAGTATGAGCGCCATGAGACCACTACTATGCTAGTATTCATCACCTATCAGAGAGGCAGTAGGCAGTTGTTTGCAGCAGCAAAGCGAGTGTTATCTACACCCGGGGTGGAAGGGGCCTCACTTCCGACATCGACAACATAGGTACAGGACAAGGGCAAGAGGCCCATGCATGACGAGGGGCCATCAGGTGAGCAAGAGGCCGAATTCATCCTCATTCATGATGATGATGCAGATGAGGAGAGTGCCAAACTTAGGAGGACCATCCAGGAGCAGAAAACAAAGATCAAAGACTTGTCAATCAATTTGGAGAGGGCCAAATGGATTATCAGGTATTTGGAGCAGAAGAAGAAACAGCTTGAGGACCAGCATGAGATCATGGAGCTGCAAAACATCCGTGAGAATCGCCAAGCTGCCCAACATAGGAGGATCGAGCTCACTCCCTTGGAGCAAGTGATTAACAATGAATGAGAGTCTTGGCTCGAGCGCATCAACATCCACATTGAGAGACTGCTAGAGAAGGCCAATAGGGACAAAGCCATACTCAGGCGGATGGTTTATCATTACAGGGCACAAAACATGAGTTCAAAGGCTCTGATAAGGAGCTTGAAGGCAAAATTGAGCAAAGCCGCAAAGAGGCAAAAGAGGCAAAAAGAGAAAGATCGGCTTCGAATCTTGGCCGAAGCCTCTGTAGCCCAACATAGTACCTCATAGAGGATCTCCAACCCAAATTTCAAGAAATTTGGGGCAATTTTGGTCACATGTCAAATTTTTGGTCACAACACATGGTTTTTCTCCCTGTGCACCGTGCCACTGGCGCGGCGCTTAGGATTGGGAGCTCCAAATCAAAAATGGCTTGCATTTTTGGATTTAACATGAAAAATCATGCCTGCTGGAGCATGGACAAGAAATTTGGGCATGATTTGAGTCCCCATGAGGTCAAAAACACTAAAAAAATGACCTCTCTGCCCCTATTTTTAAACAAAGGAAGCAGTCTTGGGAGAATGAAGTTTTGGAGGGGCAAATGAGCACCAAATTTAGAAATTCCACTTGGGTTGGAAAGTAGATAGGCCAGGCTTTCCACAAAGCACACTCGGGAAAAATTTGGACTCTTGTAGGTACCTAAAAACAGCCTCCAAAGTGGCGCGGTGCATATAGATTTGGGCACGGAGCATATAGAGAAAAAGGCCAAAATCGCTTCCGCTTCGCGACACTTCGATTTGCGACTTTCTCCAAGTGGGCCCGCTCATCTACACTACATTTTTTTCGGCACCTAAGACAAAATTTAAAGTATTTCCACAAAAGGTTGGCTTCTATCCAAGTGGAAAAGGAAGGCGAGCAGTCACCCAAGCCATTTGTCATTTTTGTAACGCTGCACCTGTAACTAATGGTTGGCTTTCCACTTCCACTTTGTAATGATTCGAAAAACTCCCCAACTCTTGGTCATTCTATTTCCTCATGGCATAGTCTATTTATTGTATGCAAACCATTTGCAAATGGTTGGTTGGCTTGTAATTTCTAGGAGACAGTGAGAGAGAAAATCCAGTTCTTCATTGTATATTTTGACAGAGGATTAATGAAAGGCAGCGGCTCTGTTTCATGAGATTCTTGTGGTGTGAGTGTAGCAAATGTGTTCTCTTTATGTTTCATATGTATTTCGTTATGTTTCACAGTTCATTCATCTTCATTTCCAATGAAATTTTCTAAGTAAGATAAGGGAAAGTTTCACGCTGTGTGTTTTTCTTCTGTTGAAAAGGATTCATGTGTTTATGCCCTTTTCACCCTCCTAAACAATCTTTCTATTCTGCATTTACTTCAAGTTTAATTGCTAGACTTTCTGCCTGCCTTGCCTCACGAAGTAATCTGTGCCTTTGTGTTAAATTCTCTGCTCATACTGTCCGTTGGTCCCATATATCCTAGAAACACAGTCATTTATACAAAATTGCTTCTTGTTTCCATATTTATTTACTAACCTAAAATCAATATTCACTGTAAGTCATATCAAACCATATTGTTTATTTATTCACTGAGCGTGACACGGAGAGAGCCCTCTCCTGTTCTGGTAGGGCTAGCTACTAGACTGAGCGTGGTTTGTGGTTACCCTGAATTTTTCTTTCCTTCAGCCTAAGGCGGATTTAGGTGCTAACATAGTGGCGACTCCACTGGGGAACAAATGGTTTGCTTGAAGATTGTTTTGCCCCAGTACATCTATCAAGCTTAGATCTGATGGTTGATGGTGAACAACGATCAGACATAAGAAGGCGACTGAAATCATTCACTTGGTGACTCCTTTCACTGAAGAATCCAACAACCGGTGCTTCATGGTGACTCCACTGCAGAGGGATCAATAGCTTTGAGTTTTTTTTTTTAAATGGAGCGGATTGCAAGAATATACGCTCCCATGAGCCAAGATCACATTCCAGGCTTTCCAAATAAAATTCCGAAGGTAGATTGGTCAAGGAATCTGCCTACG
>APFE031013156.1:0-25284 GCA_000404065.3 Pinus taeda | reverse complement strand
AGAAGTGCCAGGAATAGAAGGTTTTTATTATGTAGCACCATGAAGACCATGGCAACCTAGGATGCCTCAACAAAATCCACAACAATTCCTTCAACAAAATTACCTCTATCCACCTCAAAATATTTGGACTCCTCCAATGCCATGGCAAGCTTGGCCTCCACAACAATATCCACAACAACCTGCACAAGGTTGGAGAGGATATGGTTATGGAAACCAGCCACCTCAACAGTATAAACAACATTACCAACAACCATTTCTAGATCCACAATCCATGCCATTTCCGCAACAAAATTCTGCAAATCCACCATCCATGCCATTTCAATAGAAGAATCCACCACCATTGTTGACTCAACCACAACAGTTACAGCTACCCTCAAACCAACCCAGACCAACCCAATTACCAGCCCAACCAGTGGCAAATCCGAATAACAAAGTGGACAAGTCTGCATACACTGTAGAGGAAGCAACATATTTTCCGACATATTCTATTCTTCCTCTAAATGATGTCCATTTAAGGTCTGGAAAAGTGCTTAAAAAGGATTCTCCGCCAATCGTAGAAGAACCAACTGAACAAGGAGAATCGCCTAAAACATCACAAACTGAAATACAAGTTCAGAAAGGAAAAACGATTACAACTCTGACAACACCTTATCCTGAAAGGTTAGTGGAACAGCCAAAAGAAATAACCCTTCTTGAATTTGATATTTTAGATGAGTTAAAAAATGCTTATGTAAAAATTCCTTTGTTGAAGGCAATTAAGGAAATACCAATATATGCTAAAACAATAAAGTAATTATGCATTAAGAAATCAGGGAAAAAGAAGAAGGATCCCACTACAATCCAAGTCATTGGTAAACTAGCAAGCCTCATGTCTACGCAAACTATTGTAGAGAAATATATTGATCCTGGTATCCCTATGGTTACTATATCAATAAATAATTTCTCAGTACCAAATACATTAATAGACTTGGCAGCAGCTATAAATGTAATGAAAATGGAGACAATGAAAACTTTGCAATTAAACAACATTAGATCAACTTCTACAATCTTAGAACTAGCAGACAGATCTAAAGTTGTTCCGGAAGGAATATTAGAAGATATCATAGTTTCTTTGGATTCATGGGAGTATCCTGTTGACTTCCTTATCTTGCAACCAAAAACAAATTTGGGAGGACATCCTCTAATCTTAGATAGACCATGGTTAGCTACCGCTGATGCCTTCATAGGATGCAGATCAAGAAGCATGATTATTTCACATGGAGATGAGAGGAAACACATTGCTCTTTATTCACCTGCACAATCAACTTCTTTAGAATCAGTACTTGAAACTCAAGAAAAACAACAAACTAAATCAGTTTTAAGTATAAATCAATTCTTTGATTTTAGAGAAGAGGAAGAGAATGAAGACTTAATGGATCATTTCATTTCGGAACCAAGTATTTCATAGAAGCTTAGAGGAGTCCAATACAAAGCTGCAAGTGACCTTTTGAATCAGTGTTTCCAGGAAACTTGTACTGTTCAAACTTTGCGAAATTCTTTTATAGACATCTTTCCTGTAAACAAAATTTCCAATCCAACAATAAAAACAATTGAGGTATATCCTGGAAAACATTTAAACATTGGGAATCAGTTGCAATCAACACAAGAACAAGAGGTAATTGTATTAATACAAAAATACTCAAAAACATTTGCCTGGGATTATACTGATATGCAAGGAATCCATCCTAGAACATGTATCCACCACATCTATACAGATGATCAACTTAAACCTGTAAGACAACCTCAAAGACGAATGAATTCTATGATGAAAGAAATAGTGAAAGAGGAACTGCAAAAATTGTTAAATGTTGGATTCATCTATCCTATTTGAGATAGTCAATGGGTTTCTCCACTGGTTATTGTACCAAAGAAAAATGGAAAGTGGAGGGTATGTGTAGATTATCAGGAATTAAACAAAGCCACATTAAAAGATCATTTTCCTCTACCATTCATTGACTAGGTGTTAGACTCTTTGGCTGGAAAGAAATTTTTCTCTTTCTTGGATGGGTTCAGCGGATACAACCAGATTAGAATAGCAACAGAAGACCAAGACAAGACAACATTTACTTGCCCATGGGGAACCTATGCATATAATGTTTTGCCATTTGGTTTATGCAATGCACCTGCAACTTTTCAAAGAGCAGTGCTTGCAATATTTGCTGATCTAGTCCATGAATGTGTAGAGGTTTACATGGATGACTTCATAGTTTATGGAAACACATATAATGATTGCCTCAACAATCTTTAGAAAGTCTTGAAAAGATGTATAGAACCAAATTTTCATTGAGCAACGAAAAATGCTATATGATGTTGACAAAAGGTATAGTTCTGGGACACCATATTTCTGCTTCAGGAATTAAGGTGGATCCAGCCAAAATCCAAGTCCTAGTTAACCTGATGCCACCTACAAAACAAAAGGAGGTAAGGAGTTTCTTGGGCTATGCAGGCTACTATAGACGATTCATTGAAAACTTTAGTAAAATAGTCCAACCTCTGTTCAAGCTATTAGCACGAGATGTTGAATTTCAATGGACAAATAGTTGTCAAAATGCATTTCAAATTTTAAAAGAAAAATTGTCAGTGGCACCCATTCTCCGTGGGCCAAAATGGTCTTTGCCATTTCATATTTCCACTGATGCATCAGATACTGCAATAGGTTCCTCTCTTGGGCAAAAAGAGAACTTGTTCAATTATGCAATATACTTTATAAGTAATAATCTAACACCTGCAGAATTGAACTACATAGTCACAGAGAAAGAAATGTTAGCCATCATCCATGCAGTAAATAAATTCAGGCACTATATAACAGGATATCAAGTTTTCATTCATACAGATCATTCAACAATCAAATACTTGATGAATAAACCCATCACCAATGGAAGAATCACAAGATGGCTACTGTTATTGCAAGAATTTAATATCACAATACAAGACCGGCCAGGCAAAGAAAATCAAGTGACTGACTTTTTGTCTCGCATACAATCACCTAACGACCCAAATCCAGTTGTAGACAACTTTCTAGATGAACATCTGTTTGCCATAACAGTAAAAACACCATGGTTTGCGGACATTGCAAATTATTTATCTTCTCGAAAATTTCCAAGTCAATTCACTAACAAGCAAAGAAAGAAAATTGTTAGAAAAAGTTCTACGTATAGTTGGGTAAATGGTGATTTATTTTATACTGGTTCAAATCTAATGATTAGAAAATGTGTGCGAGAAGATGAAATATTAGACATTCTGAGAGCATGTCATGATGAACCATGTGGTGGTCATTTTGTAGACAAACGAATAGCATATAAGGTGCTACAATTGGGCTATTATTGGCCATCTATCTTCAGAGATTCTAAGGCATATGTCAAGCAATGTGACAGTTTCCAAAGAACAGGGAGACCAATCAAATTAGATGAGATGTCGCTCAAGCCACAGGTCCTCATAGAACCATTTGAGCAATGGGCACTTGACTTTGTTGGACCTATTAATCCATCATCAAATGGAAAGAGGTACATCCTAGTATGCACGGACTATGTAACCAAATGGGCGAAGGCCAAAGAAGTGAGTAGAGCAACAGAAGATTCCGTGGTCACCTTCCTCTTTGAAGAAATCTTTGTAAGATACGGAGTACCTAGACAGATTGTAACAAGTCAAGGAACACAATTTACATCAAAGATGGTACGGGATCTAACAGAGAAATACAATATCAAACACAGGAAGTCTACACCATATCACCCTCAAGCAAATGGTCAGGTGGAATCCACAAATAAAGTCCTAGAAAATATCATGACTAAAACAGTACAACTGAATAGAAGAGATTGGTCTGAAAAGTTAAAGGATGCACTATGGGCCTACAGAATCACATGGAAAAACACAACTGGTTTTAGTCCATATCAGTTGGTCTATGGCAAAGAAGCCTTATTTCCTATAGAGTTTCAGATACAAACATACAAACTAGCAACTGAACTAGGACTGGACCTGACTTAAGCACAACAACAACGGATTATGGATTTGAACCAATTGGATGAGCATCATCAACAAGCTATAGAACATACCACATTGGTGCAACAACAAAGAATGAAGTGGCACGACAGATATATCAAAACAAATACATTTCACAAGGGAGATTGGGCCTTACTTTTTGACTCCAAATTCAAAGACTTCAAATCAAAGTTTACGACACACTAGCTAGGCCCATATGAAATTGAAGAAATCTTTGATAATGGAGCAGTAAAGATCAAGACAATTGACCAGGACTCCACCTCATTTGTAGTGAATGGACATAGGCTCAAAGTTTATAATAGGCCTATCAGTAAGGAAGCATTTATGAAACAACTGGTAGAAGATACAGGACTGGAAATTATGGCACACTAGGCTCAGCCATCTTCCAGTTTTGTAGATGTATAAAAAAAAACAAATATAAAAAATAAATAATAATAATAAAAAAACATATTAAAATAAATAATTTGTTTGCTAGTGAAAACCAGGAAACTGGCACCAAGCAAAAACGAATTCATAGGGGAAAACCAGGGCAACTTGGACTCTATGAATTCTATATTCTTGTTCTACTGTTCTCATATAATTTCAATGCAGAAACTCTCCACACACAACTGACTTGAGGACAAGTCAAATCTTCAGCAAGGGGGAGCATTGTATCAGAGTTTTAGCTGGAAAGCTGAAGTATTGATAGAACTTGTATTGTCAACATAGGGACCTGAAGCGAGAAATCATTACAGCAGGACCTGAAGAGACCTATCAATGGCAAAACAACATGTACATATTCCATAAGCATTGTAGAGGGACCTGAGTCAAGACATTATTACAGAGGGACCTGAACAATTCAAGAATCAAAGCATGGAGAAGAGGGAGTAGCAATAAAAGTTTACTTTTTTATCCATCTACAACATTTTGATTTCGTTCCACCTGTACAGACATCATCCAAGGGAGTATATGTATAGTCATTTTGTGCTTGAAATTCAAATTTTTTTTAGAAATTTTTAGTCTTTGATTAAGTTGACGTTAGTACCTGAGGATATTCATTATCATTCATATCCTATAACCCCTATACATCATACTTCATTTCATCCATACACATCCCCTATACATATTCCCTATAACCCTAAGTATTTTTCTTTAGAAGCATAAAGACCAAGCTAGGACAACTTTTTCAACCTGCACATACAATTCAAGCATTAGTAACGGTGATGATTTTAAACATGACCTAAGATGGTCATTTTAAAATCATAAAGATGTGCATATAAGCCAAAACAAATCATGCGCTATATGGAAATCAAAGTTATTCTATATCATATCAAACTATATACCATAGTTCAAATAATGAGAATGCGCTATAGTCATTTATATAACCAAAAGCAAATATGATATAAGGTTAATACATATGGTATATAAAAAAATGGAGCATAACATATGGTATATATTATAAGTTATAAGTGAAGGCATAAAAAGTGCATATGATATGATATGATATATGGTGGACGACCGTGCGCAAATTATATGGCACGACTGTGCATATATACATTGCGACGGGGTGTTGAAATGTAATTGCATACATATCATTGCAATACAAGCAATGCTCCAATATCATTGCAAGCACACGATGGTGGCAATAATGGTAAACATGGCAGCAATGAATAAAATGTTACACCCGAAACGACAAATGGCCAACACACAGGTACGAGCTCAACTCGGTGGCATGGTAACAGGTTGTCATTGGGAAATACACTGTGTAGGATTTATGCGCATACAAACAATTTAAAACGATGATTTGGCCATCCTCATGACACAGTCGGGCGACTAGTCAACAGGACGTCATACCTCTCCAGCACCAATGAATAACGTGCACAGTACACCATGAAAACGATCATAAAATGACCAGCGGTTCTTGCACTATTCAACCTTGTTCCTCATTGCAAAAACAACTCAGAGAGATGGTGTTTGGCGCTGTGAGATGGTAAAAGGAAATTGAAGTGGGCCTGGAACGATATAAGAAGGAAATTGCCCGAATTAAGTGCTGAATGATCGAGATCCAGTCAGGTAACAGTGAGTTTGTTTACGATCGGTGACTATGGGATGTGTGTGTGTAAATTGCCTGTAAATAATTGTTAAACCTTTTGCCTTGCCACCAGTCCAATTGATCGAAGTAACAGGGATTTGGAGCGTCGTTTTACACTCCACAGTGCTCGTTGACAACCAGGTAATGCTACAAACCCGCATTATCTCCAGCAAAAATTCAGTTGACAGCAGTTAAGGGATATGGTGATAGGATTTGATGCGTGAATCTTGGCATAGAGCATTAGCTAACATTGCATCATTTAAATTTTAAACATGTTGCATGCACAACACGTTAGGGGTATAGGATCGTATGTGGAGTGTTGTGCACCGAAAATGGATTGTTGTGAACAAATCATAATACAATTCGTAAAATAGGGGAGGCAGAGTCCATGTTATAGCGCCGAGGATTTGTTTAAATGCGCGTTGTTGGTCGATTAACCATTGTTTTAATTACGCATCCTTTGTTTTGTTGCACGCTGTCAGTCTCTATACCATTGATAAATGATATACTTGTGGTAATGACCTGTATGGTCTCTGTTATGAACATTTGTGTGCCTATGCGCATTGTTGTTTTCATTTGAACCAAAACAAGGGATTGAAATGTCTAAGGACTAAACGAACCATGCCATGCGAATTTTTGGTTGCCAAAGGGAGTTTGATTACTGAGCCATTTAGAACTAAATGTGTTGTGTTTTTGTTTTATCATCTGTGTTTTGAGGCCAAGAGTATGTATATAATCTTCAACCTTTCATGCTGAGGCTAAGAGCCGTTTTGCAAATTTTTATGATATAGCCAAGTGCATTTTTGTGATTTTTATGATGAGGCCGCAAGCATGTTTTCCAAAATTTTGTGATACACTCGAAAGCATTTTTGCAAATGTTTTTGATTAGGCCGAGAGCATTTTGGAAATTTTGTTTTTTTAAAAAAAAAACTTTGATGATGAGGCCGAGAGCCATATGCATGCAAAACACTCCTTAGTTTTCTTGGTTGTACATACACAGTAAAACGATGGTTTGATTTTGGAAACAATATAAGGCGATGAGCATACATGGACATTGTTTGCATGTGTATTTTGTTTTCAAGAACATAGATCAACATATTAACAGGAGGTATACAGGTGTTTGTTTGCATTGAATAGGGAACTAAAACAGTGCTGTTGCAGAGAAAAGAATACAACAGAGGTTAAGGAAGTCGGAATTAAGTTGAGTGAGAGGAGGAAGGTAAGCTTCTTTGCTTCTAGAATTTCATTTAAAAAAAAAAAATAGTCATAAATTTTTATTGTTGAAATGAAATTAGTAACAACAGAAGCATACATTCATTGGTTTTCAGAAGCAATGACAACCCAAGTAGAGCCAAAATTTTAGATAGAAAGCTCGGGGAAGGAAACTGTAGAAAAAATTTATCAAGCAGGGATGATAGGCTTTTTACAAAAATTTGATGGCCATTCTGAAGAGATAACCAAGGACTTTATAAACAAGTTCAGTCAGGACCAGACACGAGTAGGGGAAGTCATTATTCCTGTGACCCAGGAATACCTTTCCAAAGCCTTAGATTCGCCAATGATAGGGGAGAAGTATTACAAACGCCTACACTTCAAGGAGAAAGCGTGGACTTTCTTTCTTGAGAAAAATAGGAAGGGGACATTTGATAGGACAAAAGGGATACCAAGGGAATGGTTCAATGAACCATGGGGTGAATTGGTCTTGGTCATCCAGAATTTTTTGACTTGTGATAGAGGATATAGCATTGCCCACTTGTATCATGTCAGGCTTCTACAACATATCAAAGGGGAGGATAGGATTAATTTACCATATTTCCTATATAGGAGCCTTTTGAGAATGATTGAAATAGTGAAGCAGGACAGATTTACCAGCAAGGATTGATGAAAATCCTAGTTGAGTATCAGGGGAGATCACAGGGCATAGTATGGAGAGAATTCATGTCCAAAAATCATTTTACTGAACAGATTAACGAAGCACATGACAAAATAGAACAGGAAAATAGAAGCTTGATGAATTCACCCTTGTATCCCAGAACAAGAGCTAGAAACATGGCCATGCAGGAAACTGAAATATCTGTTATGTCTATTCGTAGAAGATTTAGGAATAAGAGTCCCATTGACTTAGACAAGGAAGTAGAAGAATATTCTCCAAGAAAACAAGAAGAAAATGACATTGCACAAGAAGTCCTTGAAAGGGATTCTTCATATGATGATGCAGAAGCAACATCATTAATGAAAACAACACAATATTTTGAAAAGGAAATCAATTTGGCAAAAATCCGGGACTTAACTGATCAATTGGAAATTAGCAAAATCCTGGAAAAACAATTAACATAAGAGAACAAGGCACATAAGAAGGATAATGCTAAGTTAGTCAAAACAAATGAAAGTTAAAAGAAGAATTAGGGAGACTGAAACGGAGAAATGATCTACTTTCTAAGCAAGCATTTAAATGGCTAAAGGACAAAAATATGTGGTAGGAAAAATATGAGAAACAGAAGGTTAAAGCAGCTTTGTTCAAGGAGAGGCATAAATCAGGATTGGATTGTTTGGATAGGGAAACATCTACATGTACAACATCTACTACAGAAGGGAGAGGATCCAAGAGGAGTAAGCAAGCATGGGGACATGCTTGATGATAAGCAAGGGAGAGATGTTGGGCCTTAATTTCGGTATTATTTTGCTCTAAGAAACTTACTAATCCATCTATTTATCATCCATTTTCGCTTCATTCATTCCATTTTGATGTATATTTGATATCCATTTAGGTATTTAGCTTTAATTTGTCAATTTCTAAAGTTTTTATGAAAGCTTGATTTTAAGTGCAAATTTGGCAGATTCAGAAATTCCGGTAATCACTCTATGGTTGATGTGGTTGTAGGAAAATTGGGCACGAATTGAATACATGAATGGAAATCTTTGGAAGTAGGACTAATCCACCTATGCTTATTTCGAACAAAACAAGCTTTATTAGGCCCATTTGGTGCTAGTCAATCATGACTAGTCATTCAGAAATCCCATAGAAATAGGGCAGTTTTGAGATTCTATGGGATTGGTCACATTTCTTGGGATGGGAGTAGTCAATTCAACTTGGATAGATGGATTAGAGTAGATGGGTTTGTTAGAGTGAATGTAGATCATTTTTCTTCATGAGACTTCTTATTTAAGAGCCACAACTTTGATGGCTTATGTATTGACTTATTATACTTTTATGCTGTGACACTTTTGGATTGAGGAGTTAATTTGAAGAATTGTGCTATTATTATTTTTCTGCTCAATTCTATGGATGTGTAATTGATTTGAGCTTCTGATATCACTTCTCAAGTTTCCAAGGCAAGGGTGGAGGGCCCCCACTCCAAGCTAAGTACACTTCCTTGTTAACTAGTTTTATTTCTTGTAATCTGTTTAGTGTAGAACTGGTTTTTCAAAGCTTTATTTCAGATTGCTTTATGGTTTATGCATGGTGATTTATTGCTTTAGTTCTTAGCTTATTAATCACTTTATTAAGTTGAAGAAAAACAAGTGTTCAAGTTGAGCATCTATTCTACTAAAATGATGAATTAAAACTAGTTTCTTTGTTTTGCATGCAAGCAGTTTCTTATTGTGATTTTGGTATTGAGATGAATAAATTATGATGAAATACTTTATGTGTCTCTTAAGTTAAGAGCTTCTTTCATTAACAATTTATCCATATTAAGTTCTTGATTTTAATCTCTGATTCACTAAGTGGTAGTTGAGGCAAAGGTGGACTTATTGAGTCAAGAACCATCTTAATATTTTTCCTCTGCTTTAAACTAATTGAATTAGAGTTGTAGGATGTATTGCTTTAAGCTTTTGAATAACGTATCTTTCAAGGTTTGATTATATATGATCTTCACATATAGTAAACTTACCTTAAAGCATAAACAACCCGGATTGATAAGAAATAATTGTGTTAGTTTAGGTACATAAATTAGCTCAACACTTCTATCGACCAACATGGATGTTTACTATGTAGAAGGGGAGGTGGTTGTAAACATGGTGAAGATGATGGACCCTATGGTGCATTTTGGAGAAATGATATAATGATATGAAAATCTTTGTAGGAAACCTGTCATGCTAGGTGGAGAATGATACCTTCATGATCTGATAATCACCCTATAAGTGATCCCAGTGAAGAATTCATTAAATGAAGGTATTATAGACTTATATGTTGGTCTCTGTGTCTATGTTATTTGAGCAATGAATCGATCAGATTGCAAATACACAGACACTTGAAATGGAAAAAAATAGAGAAATACAATAAGCAAATACAAGAACACAAAAAATTAATATAGAGTTCACCCTATCCCCGAGGGAAACATCTCTGGTCCAGCTCTCAGTGGTGGCCCTATTTTATTGTGTCTTGAAGCAGAGAATTACAATGAAGGAGCTCAATGTGAGTCTCCTGAAACAGATTGGCTTGGCAGGGTGGTTCTTAGATTCCCCAAACCACTAGAGTACACAGACACTCTTCTCTACCAACTCTTTGACCTCTCTGGTCTAGCAGATCCTCTCCAGGATGGCTTGAATTTCTCAAGCTCTCTGGTGCTCAACGCTGCCTTTGGTTAGCTCAGGCCTATGTCTTATTTCTAATTTTTTCTTCACTAATTCTTTCTCTTCTCTATCTTCTGTCTTCGGAGTTCATATCTGGGTTCTTGACTCTTCCGTCCTCTATCCTTTTTGTTCTCTGTTCATGGCTTTAAAGCCATTCAGGCTCATGGTGATTCGGTTCCTCTTCCACCTTCATCAAATCACCTGCTTGCAGTTGCGCTTGGAGTTCCTTGTTCTCAGCGTCATCATCAGGCTCATAGGGAGTGACCACTTGTCCTCCTGTGAACTACACCAACCTATGTCATTGGTTCATTTCTTCGGTTACGTCATGGAATGAGTCTTTTGCCACCGTGGCAGTCAATCCTGACTTCAAATTCTTCCATATTGTAGCTTAATACCCCATCAATTCCATCTTCTCCATCGGGTATGATCTCAGCCATTAGATCTGGAGCCCCCAGATCCGACGCCATTCGCTCGTCTCTCACAGTTGACTAACTCGACTATTAGCGCGCGATGAGCGACAGTTTTCTCTCTTCTTTACTTTCCATGCATTGGGCGCTGATTGTAATCACTCCTTTTCCCTCAAAACTAATTACCGCCCATGGATGCCCCTGATCAATACCGCTGGTTTTGGAGTGGTCCTGCCTTTAGTGCTTAGCCTTTTTTTTCCACAGTTCTCCTGCTCCCATGGAACCGAGTGCTTGGGGCTTCCCCATTTTGAGGGTTTTCACCCAACGATGCATGATTAGTGCCTAAGCGCTAATTTTTCATAAAAAACCTCCTCTGTTTCCCGATCTGGGCCTCCCAGGGACTAAATTCGCCTCCTGCGTAGTCTCCATGGGCTTCAGTCAGTGTGCTTTGACCGAGGTCCTTGTCATTCTACGCTGGCTGCCATTGCGACTGGTTTAGAGGTGTTTTTGACCATTGTTGTAAATTATTTGAAGTCTATCTCGACTTGGTACAACCATGGCTTTTCTTATCATTCTTTATGGATCCAATTTGGATCACAACCTTCCCATTGAAAAGCTTTTGGACCGCTAAAATTTGGTTTTCTTTCAAGCATCCACTTTGCATTGCTCAGCTTCGAACCTTTGAGTCCAATTCTGAGGTACTCAACATCTCCCCTACACGTTGTCCTCACCTTCATGTCTAAGACTATGTCATCCTACAATTCATTTAGATATTTAGGTAGTAGGTCATCAATAGAAGGCAATTGACTTTGCTCTTCAGGATCCTCAATCATTGAAAGTTCAAATAATCTCATGCAATCTATATTTAGAACTAAGTAGATGTGCATGTACGCTGGTAGATCAAGATGAAAAGCATTTTCACCAATCTTCTCAAGTATCCTAAAACGTCCATACCTGATAGGCTTTAGCTTTTTACCTTCACCTTTCATCCTGTCCTTGCTGATATACAACCAGACCTAGTCCCCAACTTGAAAACTATGCTCCATCTGATGCTTGTCATGCCTTGCCTTGTATCTAGCTTGGCTCTTTCCCAGTTGTTCCTGTACTGATTGATGGATCTCCTAGATCTGTTCAATGAACCTAGTTTCCTTGTCCACATCACTATGTCCATCAACTGTGGTATCTTTACCAAAGACAAAATCCAAGGGAGACCTTGGTGTGAAACCAAAATAGGTTTCAAAAGGAGATCCCTATGTAGACGAGTGTTTTTCTCTATTGTAAGCATGTTGCACATAACATAAGTGTTCATTCCAAAGCTTAGGATGTTTGTTGCAATATCCTCTGAGTAACTGGATCACTGTCCTATTAACTACTTCTGTCTGGCCATCAGTTTGTGGATGAAAAGTTGTGCTTTTCTTCAGTTGGGTGTCCATCATCTCCCACAAACTTGACCAAAACTTCTCCACAAATCAGGTCTCTCGATCAGATACAATAGAAGTGGGTAATCCAAAATGAACCCATACATGTTCAAAGAATAGTTTTGCAGTTTGTTTAGTTGTAATATGTTTATTACAAGGTATCAAAATACACATTTTTCTAAACCTGTCCACAACCACATATAGATAATCATGACCTTTCCTAGATTTAGGCAGTCCTCCAACAAAATCCATGGAAACACTTTCCCAAGGGTGGGAAGGAAATGGTAATGGAGTGTACAAGCCTAGTTTTCTATTGCTAGGCTTGCTTTTTACATATCTAGAAACTGTCTCATGCAGCTGTGCAACTATTTTACTTACCCAAATGTGGCCTGATATCGGAGAAGTGTGTGCCTCTCTAATTATCTTTACTCAGTTTGTGGAATGCAGGGTTTCCCACAATCATATAAGAGTCAGTGCTTCATATGATAACCCAATTCTTCTACCTTTTTGCCTTGACTCAAAATTGCATATACATCTTTAAAATCTATATCTTGAGAATATTGTTCAATGTAACTTTCATGTAGTATAGAATTATGCTTAAGTATAGTAGATGCATTTATAATAGGTCTAGATAACATGTCTGCAACTTTGTTATGTATGCCCTTTTTATATCTGATGACCAAATGAAACTGTTGTAGAAACCCCATCCACCTATAATGTCTTGATTGTTGCAACTTAGTTTGGGAGTGTAGATATTGAAGTGGTTGATGATCAGTATGTATTACTGTCTCTTTGCCCATTAAATAATGTTTCCACTTTTTCACACTCTGAACTAATGAATACAATTCTTTATCATATGTAGGATAGTTAACTACTGTAGGATTAAAAGTCTCAAAATGATAACATATGGGTTTACCATGGTGTGTCAACACTACTCCCATGGCATAGTCACTGGAATCTGTTTGGATCTCAAATGGTCTTTGTAGATCGGGTAGTGCCAGTACAAGTGCTATACTAATCTTTTCTTTCAAGGTGTCGAAGGATTTATGATGTTTGCCTCCCCACTGAAACACCTTGTTCAATCCTATCAAAGCATGTAAGGGAGCTGCAATTGAGGAAAATTTAGAGATGAACTTTCTCCAATATTGTGCTGCTCCTAAGAAGCTTCTCACTTTTGTAACAGACTTGGGTTTAGGCCAGTTTACAATGACTGCCACTTTAGAGAGATCTATTTTCAAATCACCACCCCTACTATATGACCCAAATAATCTAGAGAGGTTTTTCCAAATTCACATTTGGAGAGTTTAACGTAATTTTTTTCTCTTCTCAAAACATATAATGTCTGCTTAACATGCTTTAAGTGTTCCTCCCACATTTTACTAAAAATCAGAATGTCATCCAGATACACAATAACGAAATCATCAAGAAAAGGTCTAACTACATCATTCACTAGTCTCATGAAAGTAGCAGGGGCATTGGTCAAGCCAAAAGGCATAACCAACCATTCATACAATCCTTGCTTTGTTTTGAAAGCAGTCTTCCATGCATCTTGCTCTGCAACTCTGACTTGATGGTATCCATTATGCAAATCCAGCTTGGTGAAATAAACAACTTCTTTTAATTGATCTAAAAGATCATATATGCGAGGAAGGGGATAGCGATTTTTTATTGTTATCTTATTCAGTGCTCAATAATCAATGCACATTTCCCATGAGCCATCTTTCTCTCTCACTAAAATGATTGGTGACCCACATGGTGATGTGCTAGGCCTGATGAACCCCTTCTCGAGCAACTCCTACACCTGCCTCTTGATTTCAACATTCTCTAAAGCATACAACCTATAAATTCTAATGTTAGGCAATGGAACGTCTTGCTGCAAAATAATATCATGTACTATTTCCTTTATGGGTGGCAGAGCTTTAGGTTCCTGAAATAGAACATCATACTCTGAAACAATATTTTCTATATCGACTTGCTGCTCAGCATTACAACCCTCAAAGGCATTGGTTTTATCAAGTTTCCTTTCCTTTACAACCATTAGTAAGAATTGTTTGCATGAATTTATCATTCTTTTCATCTGCCCTGAGTTTATGAGAGTATAATTATTCTTGAGCTTATGAGATTCCATATTTAACAAGTAGATACTTGTTCTCAGCTCTATAGAAAATAGCTTTTCTATCATACAAGTAAGGACTTCCTAAAACAATTCCACATATATCCAAAGGAATTATGTCTAACTCAACCTCATCTACAAACGTTGACCCGAAAGAAAACTTGAGCTTGCATTGTCTAGTCACTTGTAGTTGTGCTTTATCATTCAACCATCCTAATGGGTATGGTTTCTTGTGAGGTGTAGTTGCTAATCCCAATTTCTTTACAATTGCTTCAGAAATCAAGTTTACTTGTGAGCCACTATCAAACAAAGTATCAATCTTTTGATTCTTGGGAATAACTCGAATATGGATTCCCCAAACCACTGGAGTACACAGATTCTCTTCTCTACCAGCTCTTTGACCTCTCTGGTCTGACAGATCCTCTCCAGGATGGCTTGAATTTCTCAAGCTCTCTGGTGCTCGACGTTGCCTTTGGTCAGCTCAACCCTCTATCTTCTTTCTGATTTTTGCTTCACTGATTCTTTCTCTTCTCTGTCTTGAATCTTCGGTGTTCCTCTCTAGGTTCCCAACTCTTCCATCCTATGTCCTTTCTATTCTTTGTTCATGTCTCTAAAGTCATTCGGGCTCATGGTGATTTGGGTCCTCTTCAACCTTCATTGGATCACCTAATTGTAGCTACGCTTGGAGTTCCTTGTTCTCGTTGTCATCATCAGACTCATGGCAAGTGGGCACTTGTCCTTCTGCAAGTTGCGCCAGCTTGCGTCGTCGGTTCATTTCTTTGGTTATGTCGTGGAATGAGTCTTTTGCCACCATGGCGGTCAATCTAGACTTCAAATTCTTCCATATTGCGGATTAATGCCCCATCAATTCCATCTTCTCCATCGAGCGTGATCTCAGCCGTTAGATTTGAAGCCCCCAGATCTGACGCCATTCGCTCATCTCGCGTGGTTGACTAGCTCGACGGTTAGCACACGATGAGTGGCGGTTTTCTCTCTCCTTCGCTTGCCATGCGTCGGGCGCTGAGTGGAATCGCTCATTTTCCCTCAAAACTTCTTACCACCCATGGATGCCTTCGATCAATACCGTCGGTTTTGGAGTAGTTCCCACCTTTAGTGCTTAGCCTTCTTTTTCCACGGCTTTCTAGCTCCCAAGCAGCCGAATGCTCGAGGCTTCCCCATTTTGAGGGTTTTCGCCCAGTGATGCACAATTAAGCACTAATCGCACATCAAAAACCTCCTATGTTTCCCAATTCGGGCCTCCCAATGGCTAAATTCGACTCCTGCGCAGTCTCGATGGGCCTCGATCAATGCGCTTTGACCGAGGTCCTCGTCATTCCATGCTGGCTGTCATTGCCACTAGTTTAGAGGTGTTTTTGATCGCTGTTGTAAATTCTTTGAAGTTTGTCCTGACCTGGCATAGCCATGGCTCTGTTTATCATTCTTTATGGATCTAATTCAAATCACTTCAATATTAATGGCCACTGGGGTACTAATTCCGGCGTGAAGTTGATGAAGTACTTGCAACCTCAACAACCAATACCCCAAGTGAAAACATCTTAATAAAAATATATATAAGTTGAAATGTGATGAATAAGATGAATTGAAGAACATGAGAAGGTGCACCTAAAGGGGTACTCTGAGCATGTGGTAGGCCTCAAAAATTATTTTGGGGTTGAAATGGAATGGAGGGTACCATGATGAAGATGGCGTGGTCCTAATCCTTATGTCTCTGATAGTTTCATGAATGGAGGTCTTGAGCTCCTATACTGGGCTCCAGAAAATGACAAAGAGGGCAATATATATGGAAAAGTGGGCCATATTCCACCTCATTTCTACTTGTTTCTCTTGGAGTGTTGAGTGATTCCAAGAGTTTTTTCCTCATGTTGTAGTTAGCCTGTGCACCCAGAAAGCGTGCGAGATGAGAAAACTAGTAGATCATAACCCCAACTTTCCATTTCTGTTATATTAGGTTAGTTAGACCATATAAGGTGACCAATACTAGCATATTTAGGCTTACAAGATCGAATCCATGGGTGACTGCCAGACAGTCGCACAGACTCCACTGGGGACTAATAATTAGGTGGGCCCCCCATGCATAGAGGGGTCAAATCCACACAGTCTGTGTGGTTGTGGGTAAGACAACCATGGGGTCTTCGAATTAAGGGCCGTGTGACTTTCAGGGTGACAGATGCACCATGTGCACAACCTTCCATGAATTAGTTGACTACGCATCTGGATGGTGCCATTGTGTAAAGCGCCATGCACCTGTGACAGAAAAATATGTCTAGCCACACACCTATAATGGGAACAAGCACATGGGAGTAAAAATTGTTGTTTTGAGTGCCAGTGAGGATAATATTTTTTATGTTTTCCTCCCTTTTGGCAGGATGGGCATGCTATGGAGAGAGTGCAATGGGGAGCCTCTCCACATTGCAATTGCAGGTGATGCAATAGTGAGCACTACACTAGCATGATGGGGGTTGATGAAGTTCACTTAGAACCCCATATTTAGGTCGCAAGATGAGCTCTTGCAACTTTTGATATGGTGCTAGAACCTAGAGCATGATGTGTTCTAGATCCAAGAGAGAGATTTTCCCTTTACTTCAGTTGTTAATAGTTATTTCACCATAAGATTGGTGCCTCGTAGAGAGGTATTACGGATTTTGTTGCAGACTAGGTGGGTGGACATACATGAGTGGACGAAGCCTCATTGTGGACCCCATGTCATTGATTAGGGTAGCATCTAGATCGATATTTCCTTGGACTTAGCCAACCGGGTTTATCTAGTGATGATCATGCACCTTGCTGGATTGTTCACCCCTCACAAAGTGTCAAGGCGCCAGATTGTTGTAGAAGAGAGGTTGCATGTAGGTCACTTCATTGACTAGTTAGGCTTGTTGTATAGAGGGATGGTGTCACAACTTATACAGGTGTGAGAGGGGGTAGTGTTAAACTTTGTTGTACGAGAGAACCTTTTGTAGCATCCTCTATAAGAGGGTTGTGATGCTCTGACCCAGAGTATCAATGCCACCAGGGTGAGTGAGAGACCCATAGATCCGACAGTGGGCATCGGTGATGCTGCGAGCGGATGGGGGTGAGGTGGGGTACTACTGGACCTTGATGATGGAGGGTTGGTTTTGGTCTAACCCTTAGTTGATTATGGAGGAGTCATATCATGGTGTAGACTTTAGAGGTGATCCAAACATGGGAATACCTCTTGGTGATGTCTAGGGGGCAGCAGGTATGTGGTTTGTGTTTTATGCATTTATTTTTACTTTCATGAATTTATGATGTACTTTTATGATGATACTGATATCATTTATGTTTTCTTGCAAATGTTGGGCCCTGTAGATGACTATTGACCTACTGGGAAGGAAAATATCCTCAGTGGTTGGGTGTAGCTAATACGGAAGTTGTGCCACAGTAAAGGAGGAATAATAGAGTTCGAGAGGACCTTGAGAGGCTAGTTCAATGCTACCACATGGAGATAGGTTTTCCCTTTGCAGAGGTAGGTAGATCCTCTGCCCCCTCAGAGGCGAGAAGGCTAAATGAGTGAGCATAGGCTGTGAAGGCTCATGTGGCTTCTCTAGAGGCACAAATGATGGATGGAGAAGAGGCTTGGGGTCGGGTGACTACCTTTCTGAAGGGGATGCCTGAGGAGGGATGGGAAGGGTTGGTAGAGGAGACGATGGAGACAATAAGGGATTGGGATAGAGGGAAACATCTAGCTCTCTCGCATGTATTTCTATGGAAGTGGCGAATTTTCATATGTTCCTTACACCATATGAGGTTAAGGGACCTTAGGAATGTGGCATCGAGGGTGGGGAGCCTTGGCCCTAGATATTTTTTGTATGTACGAGGGAATGAACCCATTATGGGGATGCCCCCCTGCTTAACGACTTGTTTTTATGGTTATGCCAATAGATGTATATTTTTTTGTACACACACACATATATGTATATATATGAGATATGTATGTTTTGTGTCTCTCATGATGTGTTATGATGTACATCCTTCTATACATGTGATGCACTTCTGCATTTATTTAATGGATATTATGCCTATGTTTTATGTGTCTCGATGATGGTATATGTGTGATACATGCCAACCTACAATTTTATTATATATGTGATCAACTATATATTTTTTATTTCTTAGTATATGTGAAAATGTAATATGATCAAAACCACGAGCTAACCTTTCTGCATACAGGTATTTCTGAAAAAGGCATAGATCATGTACTTTGAAGGGTTTTTTCAACTGTGAGAAAACAAGTTGGGTATCAAAGGAACCCATGTAGCTGACTGATACCTAGACGAGAGGTATCAACCAAAAGGCTTATGATGACATTGTATTTTACTTAATTATTGGTGGTTGATTCAATACAAATCCCATTGTGGTGAAGGGGTGTCCAGATAAGGCAATATATGGCCTAGGATGATGTGGTAAGTTGTTGTGACCATCAAGAGTACCATTGACAAACCAATGATGATGGGTTTGCAGATGATCCATCTGCAATAAAATATGAGAGATTTATTTTAGTGTACATACATGATAAGGTGGTCATCATAAAAAATAAGTCAATGTGAATACAATTTTAGGGGTATATCTTTTTGAGGTAGAGCCCATTGACATAATTTTTGAGGAAACTCCCATCTGTCTCTGCTAATATGTATGCCCCCTTGTGGAGGAAATTCTTAATAATGTATGGGACCTTCTATAAAGTCTTGAACTTCCTAGTCCTAAAGTTTCATTGGAAACATCACAGCGAAGGACTAACTTCCCTTTGATGAATGATTGAGGCATGACAGTATGATCAAAAGAGGCCTTGCTACATTTTTTGTGCTTCATTATGCTGAAGGAACTCTCATGGAATTTCATTGACGTGTTCTAGATACACGAACATTTTCTCTAAAGGTGTGGTGTCAAGGAGAATTTAAATGGTTGAGTGTAAGGTAGGTATCTCACACTCAATGGGGAGAATAATTTCAATGCCATAGACTAGATGGAAGGGTGTGAATTTCTTGGATGATTCAACCACTATGCGTTACACCCGTATGGCTAAAAAACGATGTGGTGCCAATTGCTTTTATGTTTGTTCACCATATGTTGTAACATCATTTTGAGGACTTTGTTGACAACTTCTACCTAACTGTTGGATTGAGGGTAGTATAGAGATGAAAACTTACGAGAGAAACCAATGTGTTTGGATAACTCTTGAAATATATCATTCTTGAAGTGTTTGTCCTGATTCGAGACCAACTCCTTGGGAAAAATGAACCATGTTATGACATGGGTAAAGAAAATCTATGCACCGGTGTCGGCAGTGTTATTATATGTAGGCATGGCCTCTACCCATTTGTTGAAGTAGTCGACGATCACCACAATGTACTTATGGCCTCTTGAAGATGAAGGGCTGCAAGTCATCAAGTCTATGTCCCATTTACATAAGGGGCTTGCAATGATGACAGGCTGTAGCAGAACTAGCTAAGCTCGCGCCTTATGGGTGTATTTTTTTCACTTCTCACATCACCTTACTACTTGAATGCAGTTCTAAAACAATGCGGGCTAGAAATAACAAGCATAGATGATTTTCTGAGTGGTGGCCATCCTTGATAAGTGGCCACTGCAAGATCCACTATTGAAATCATTTAAGAGCTACTCATCTTATTGAAGAGGAAGGCATTGGTGAAGGATGGCATCAATACCTCAATGATAAAGGATGTCTCCCATAATAAGGTAGCAAGGGGCCTGGTGGCGAATGTGCCTTCAATCTTCACAAGTTAGATGAGGTCAAAAATTTTACGTTCATAGAAAGAGGAGGATGTCATTGTATCATGGGTCATATGTTTTTGATACAAAGAACATGTGCTCATCAGGGAAGGAATCATTAACAGGGGACCCTTGGGTTTGTGTGGAGAGACCAGTGATGAACTTTGCAAGGATAAGTGCCTTCTTACATTTGGGAGAAGCAAATTGCAGGTCAAATTATTTCAGAATAGCTACCCATTAGGGATATTTGTGGTTCATCATATGACAAGTGAGAAAGGATCTCATGGGATTGATATTTTCTATTATGGTGGTGGTCCATAGGATGATGTAATTCCGAAGCTTTTGTACAAAGTGTACTAGGGCTAAGGAGGTGTTTTCAACTAACTCATACTTCAATGCATGCTTGGAGAGGTTCTTGCTAATGTAATAGTTTATGTGCTCTATATTATAAAGTCCTTCTTGAGCTAATACCCTAGTAATCGCAACATCAAATGTTGATAGGTAAAGAGTGTAGTCCTTATTACGGTCAAGAGGCATAATCAATGGAGCTTGAGATAATGCAACTTTTAAGGCTTCAAATAAATTTTGAGCATGATCATCCTAATGTAAGGGAATGTCCTTATTAAGGAGGTGCAAGAATCCATGCACACAAGTGGCATAGTTAGGTACAAAGTAGTGTAAGAAGTTGGCCTTACCAAACAAGCTTAACTCCTTAAAAAATTTTCGAGGGGTTACTTCCTGGATGGCCTGGACTTTGTAAGGGTCTACTATAATACCGTGCTGGGATATAATGAATCCTAGTAGTCTTCCCGCATTGACATATAAGACAAAATTGAGAGGATTCTAGTGTAGTTTTTATTGTTGACATCTATGAAATACTAGGGAAAGTTCATCCAAATCATAGACGCACATTTTGGATCATATAGTAAGGTAGTCGAAATAGGTGAGGATGAGGTGAGATAGACCATGGAAGATATAATTCATGGCCCACTAGAAGTTGGTGCCAACATTTTTATGACCAAAGGGCATGACTCAATATGTGAATGTGCCCCATGGGGTGGTGAAGTTTGTTTTATACTTATCTGTATGGCAAATCTAAATATGATTATACCCAAAGAACTAGTCCATGAAGTATAGGGCCTTGTGATAGGCACAAGCATCAATCACTTGGTTGATGAGTGTTTTAGGGTAATTTTCCTTAGGACAAGCTTTGTTCAGACCTCAAAAATAAATAAAAGGGTGAATGGTGCTCTTTTTTTTCATGACAAGTATAGGGTTGGAAAATAAAGAGATGTAAGCGATAGGATAGACGAAATCAAATTTTTCTAGCTTATCAATTTCTTACTTGATCCCTTTGGATTTAGAAGGGTGGATCTGATGTTGTTTTTGCTAGATGTGGTGAGAATTAGACCATGTGTCAATATGGTTCTCTACAATGGTGGGATTGATGCCTGGTATCTCAGAGCAAGTCCATGCGAAGATATCCATATAGTCTTGAAATAGGGCTCTGTATGAGGTTTCCTCTTTTGAGGAGAATTCTTCCCCCAATGATGTATCTTCGATAATGCCAATTTTGATTAAAATGTCGACCTTAATGGTATGTGAGATATTAGTCATGTTCCCTTTCTAGAATGCATCTGGTGCAGGGATAGGATTTTTAAACAATCTACGTATCCCGGTGGCAAGGAATCATTTAAATCAATGGTGTAAACATTATGGGTCGGTGCATCGATAGGTATAAAGGATTTTTCAGGTCAGAAGAGAGATCAGTGATGCATGGCATCCCAATGACGCTTGGGCTTCATCATGACCTCAAGAATATCTTCATCTTAGTGAAAGCTATTATCTAGTGTCATGAGCTCATGAGGGAGGAGTTTCATCTTTTTTGTGATGAAATATGAGCAAGAAAATGATTTTGTGGTTCATTCCATAGAACCTAATGAATTTGAAAATGTGCATATGGGATGAGCCTTCACATTCAGTGGTGGTACCACCATTGTGGTGGGTTTAGCAGTCTTAATAGCCAAAAATTATGAAGAGAGAACATTGTTGAGCCGATTTAATCACTGTTAATATGACTAAATCACAACCATTAGTTTTAAACCCAGGTTAGGTTTGTTTATTCCAAAGGAGTATGCATTGTTTGTGTCGATACACTTCATCCAAAAGTAAAAAAGGAAAAACAAATGTCATTGAATTTAATTGCAAAAAGTAACACTTATGAAGAAATCAAAAAAACATTCTATGGATATGAACCTACATTTCATGTTACCTAAGAAAAGGTATGCCACACACCACACCACTAACTAAGCTGGCTGGTTGGATATTATTTTCAAATCAATCTTGTGTGACAACATATCATAAATTTGGAAAAAGAAATAAACATGTTCTGCAAATTACACTGCGACAGAAATAATTTCACACTTACAAAAAGGAACAATAATTGATCTACCACTATGATGTTGTTGCTATTGCAATCCCTGTTAAAGAGGAGGGCCCTTCCTCCCTAGCAGGGCATAGGGATGATATGCAAATTAGTAAATTATCAACACCATGTTTGTAAAAACATCAACAACGTTGTTCTTTGTATTAAAATGATTATTACTTATAGGAGAAAAATAACAATACTATATGTCCCATTTACATGGAACAGAGTCTCCTTTATAATATTACATATCTAAAATAAGAAACAGATCAGTCATGAGAATCTCATGATTCTCATGTTGATCAATAATAATAAAAAATAGAAATTGTTACAACAGGTTCTAAATACAAGGCCTATTGTTGTTACTTAATTTCCAAAAATCAAAATTGTCTTGATTCCTTAGCCGCACATAGATAATACAACCTTTATAACAATTTTCATGTCTATTAGTACTGATGGTCCTAGCCAGTTTTGCTGTTGTCAATGCCCCGCGGTGTAACATCAATTCGAGGTGTAACATTAATGCCTCAGGTGTAACAACAATGGTTGAGGTGTAACAGCAAGTAACCCCTTTGTAAATTATGACACCATTGTTCATCCTTTTGCCATAGACTTTGGAGATCACCTGAAAGAAATAGAGCTAGAGAACTTTTCCCATAATTACCTCGGTTAATCATAAAAAAGATATCACCTCATCAATATTTAACAAAAATGGAAAAATAATATGTCAGAACAAAAATGGGTTCTTATAATCGAAAAAAATTTAATTATGATATAAAGTCTACAAGTTCAGAGGTGAAAAGGTCAAGGATGAGGAGAAAAAGGTGTCCAAAATATGCACAAAACCTACACCCAACCTCTCCCCCAAGCTGAAGCAATTTTGTATACTCATGAAAAAATACTTCAGAGCTTGCTGCCATACTTCACATGCAATACTATCAGATTATAGGCGTTAGTGGTGTTCTCCTCAACATACCTATAGCCTTGAGTGGCCATCTATAGATGTGGCCAATATTCTTCCTCATAATCACATAGTTGATAGTAAGGCTGGTACTCTTCCACTGGGAGCCAAACCAAAGGATACTTAAACCTGAGTCATATCCAAAAGGCGCCCAATCAATCCACAATCTGAGCATACTCTAGCAGTTGTACAATAGAAACCACACAATTTTTAAAACCAAATGGGATCGCTTTCCTATAGTCTCGCACTACTAACCTTTGTGCATTTATGGCACCATGTTAGTGCATGGCTCTTCATCTACACAAAAAGTTTGATGAAGAGCTTCATAATTCTTCACCAATAGATGGTTGCCTATTCATTGACATTTGGAACACTTCAAAATTTATTTAAGATTCATCTTAATTCTGCGGCCATACCTGGTTCAGCCTAGATCATTAATGTTTCCTTCTCTTCATTTGTGTCCACTTGTCTTCATGGCCATGTGCCATTCTATATGATTTTTTGTAAAAGTAATAAAGTTGTGCAACTAAAAATCACCCATGTAAGAAAGAAGACATGCAACCATGTGCATGCTAACATTGTCAGAAATTATATTATGGTGGAAAATCTCGCAAAACAAGCTTTGATCATCGAAATCAGAGGCACGAAAAAATATCCAAAAAGGTTCGAGTAGAAATACCCAAATATGGTCTATTTTCATAGACCGCCTTCAATTGAAACAAGAAAAAGTGTTCCCATAGAAAAATTGGGTAGGAAGGAGAGGGTCTTCTACACCCTAAAAGATTTAGGATGTGTTCATGTAACTTGTGTTTTTCATTTGTCAAATCGTGAACTTTTTGCTGCAACTGCTCTTCTTTATTCTTCATAGTTGCCTCCTCTTCCCATCATTCTCATTTCTCTACTAATTCCTTCTCATCCCATTTCTCCTTGAGCAAATTCACTACTTTCTGGTGTGTTTCCAACAAGATCACTCCTTCCTTCAACAAGAGTGCCTACTATTTGGACTTCCACAACTTTGATATCAATAACATCTTCTACAAACACCGTCGTGATTAAGGACCCCATGTTCCTTCAGATGCACTATCACTTGGGGGTATAACAACATCCCAAGGATTGAGTTGCTCCATTTTAATTGCTGGTACTTGTGTAAAAACAATGTTGCTAATGGGTTCTTTTGTAGTAGCCTCTTCTTTTCATCCTAGGTAGCTTCTGCCTCTAATGGTGGTTCTTGTGTAAGAACAGTATCATCGACAGGTTCCTTTGAATCAACTGTAGGGTCGATACACATGGAATGCTCTATCTCAGCTACTGCTTCTTATTTATCAACAACATCATCAATGGGTTCTTGTGTAACAACTTCCCAAGGTTCAACCTGTGTTTCCATCGAGATGGTGCTCGCAACATAGACTTTGTATCTAGTTTTTGCTAGGTTTATGGTGCATGCTGCACACACAGAACCTCATGCAGAATTTACCCTCATTTTGTCCACTGCTTCTGCTAGGATATA
>APFE031013155.1:78094-123906 GCA_000404065.3 Pinus taeda | reverse complement strand
AACTACTCAAGCGTTGAGGACAACACTTTTTTGAAGGCGAGGGGCATGTTGGGTCCCTATAATACTAGTGATTACCCTATTACTATGGTAGTTATACCCCTTATTAATATTGTTGTGCCCCTATTGCCCCCATATTGTTATTACTGTGCCCCATAGAATCCCTCTATTGTTATTTTTGTGGCTTTATATTATTATTCTTAGGTCAGCTGGTTTATATTGTGACTCCTTAGACTCCTATATATAGAAAGGAGGTTTTGTAATTTGAATTATCAAAGAATTGTTCATTTATGTAATGTAAAAGAGGTTGCCCCCTCGAAGAGGCTGAATTATAAGGCTTTGATCTATCTTTTCTTGAGCTGGTTTCATAACATGGATATTAAATTTGAAAGTAATTTACTCAGATCTAAGTTTAAAAGTAGTTTTTTAGAGATTTTCCTTGATCCAACAAATCTAAATACCTTTACCCTTAGTTATTCCATCCCAGAATTAGAGTTATTACAACAAGATTTCTATATTTGGTCTCATTTTCATAAATTAGAACAAAACGTTTAGGAACTTCATGTAGTTGTGGCTAAGTCTTCAAATTTTCCTTATTTCATCCAATATTTATTTGCTTCAGCTACCCCTGTATCCTTTGTGGGTGTCCAAAAACCCATTTTATCAACTGTTGTCACAACTGCCTCTGTGCTTTGACATTTGTTTTCCAAACCCCTACTATCAGTGTAATTTCATGTCCCAACCCTATGGCTACAAGATATGAACCTTTGAACCTTCGAGGTCTGATACATGACCTCCTTTTGAATTATGTATAGTGTTTGATATTGCTTGATGGCACTATGCTTTATACAACTCAACAACATGTAGACAAGCTTAATGACTTTAAAGATTTTGAGGAGGTTGACTATGATGATGTCAAATTGAGACCTTTTGAACAAAGTCCATTAGGAGAGGTAAATAAATGGTTTAGATCCTTACTTGAAACAAGTATCAATACTTTCTAGCAGCTTCAATAGATATTTCTCACCATGTGGGAGGCCAAGAAAAATCTTGTGCTGATTTTAGCTGAATATGAATGTTTAAAAAGGAATTCAGGGGGTCCAATTCAATAATTCATAGCTAGATTTAATAGAGTCTACAATTCAATTCTAGCTAAAATAAAAATTTCTCCTGGATTAGCCTTGTTACATTATCCTGGTGGTTTTGATGCTGAAATTGCTTGTCAACTCCGGGAAATAAATCTTGTCACTTTTCAAGGAATGCATAGTAATGCAACTAGAGTAGAAGCCAATTTTTTGGCCAAGAAGGAAAAAATGAAAACTGAGAAGATATTAGTGTTCAAATAAGAATCATCTTCTTCACCGGATCTAAAATTTGATGTGATGTTGAAGACGATGGAAAATTTGGTTGATAAACTAACTCCTTCAAGGGTTGAAATTCCACCTTAGGTGAGAAATCCGAACTTTAGGTGGCCTAAGGGAACTCAGAATTGTCTAAGAGAACAAAAAGGTGTCGAATATTAGCATTTTGTTATTTGGCCTCATTTTCCAGAGTGATTTCTTGATGACGAGGACACTGAGGGAGAGGATCATCAAATTGGATGTTTTCATGATAAATAAACACAAGTTTTTTCTACCAAGGAGGAGCATGACCTTTCTTCTGGGTGTTAAGGAGAAAAGGAAAACATTACCCTTTTTCATTCAGTAGCTTATCAACAAGGTTATAGCAATGCAATAGAAAATTTTCAAAGGCATTACAATCTTAGGGTTCATACTATTCCTATTAAGGATTCAACACAAAAGATAGCAACTGAGCAACAAGCTAATTCAAGGAAGGAAATATTGAAGATACCAAAGGAGCCTAAGAATGACAGCCTGAGAAAGGCAGAAGAAGCTCAAAATGAGATTAGAGAATTGGAAAAAAACACAGTGAGTTTTCAACCTGGAAAGTGAAATAATTAAGTTGAAAGTATCCATTCCATTTGCTTAACTTTTAAGAAATGAACAATATAGAAAAAGAATCTTTACAATGGTTAAGAGTTCATAGAGTGATCATGTTAATATAAACTCATAGGATTCCCTAAATCTAGATGATGACGCTCTTGAATTTGTTTTTGTTCCACATGTAATTAGCATAAATGATGATGTTCCCCCATTCTATGTAAGTCCTAACATACACGATATGATTCTTCATAACACTATGTTAGAGTCTAGAGCATCACATAACTTGATTCCAAAATCAATCATGGACCATCTAGGGCTTCATATTACCAGACCTTACAAAGTCCTATTCTCACATGATTCCAGAAAAGTAACATTTTTAGGGTTTGTAAATGATATAGTTGTAACTTTGGCACATATGCTTGCTAAGAGCGTAATGATGAACATAGTGTTAGTAGATATTCCAGCTAGGTTCGTCTTGCTATTGTCTCGGTCTTAAGAAGCGAGACTAGGAGGAGCATTGTAGACGACATGACTGATGCATACATTTTTTTGTTTGGTGAGTTAGAAAGATTATATAGGGAAGTCCATTCATGTAGTAGATAAGCATCCCATTTATGTAGGAGATACAGAGGTAGGATCACAAATTTTCTTTAATTATTTCTTTATTGATGGAGAATTATAAGAATAGGTTGAGGTCAATGATCAGCAAAAGCAAGTTCAAGAATTTTCATATGAAGTTCAGAATTTATATTTTGATGGATCCACTTGTGCGAAGGGTTCTCAGGCGGGAATTTGGATTATTCTTCTAAACTATACTAGTAAGTTGCATTCATACAAATTGTATTTTTGCAGTACAAACAATTTGGCAAAATATGAAGATCTAATTATTAGGTTGAACCTGTTAAGGGAGAAGAGATTGAAGAAAATTCATATTTTTATAGATTCAAATATAATTGTAAAACAAGTCAAAGGAACTCATCAAACCAAACACTTGAGGATGAGAGCTTACTGGAATGAGGTATAGAATTTGTTCTCAAATTGTTTCTCTAAGCATGAAATCTCTCTCGTTTCTAAAGGAGAAAACGAAATTGCAGGGTCTTTAGCAACAAATTCTAGTGCATTTAGAATTCCTATCTATCCTAATGATAAATATGAGATCAATGTGAGACATAGGCCATCTATTTTGGACATTAGTAGGCACTGGTAGGTATTTGAAGATGATCAACAAATTAGAAGATTTCTTGGAAGAAATGAGGAATTTCTTAGCACTCCAATTGATAAAGATGAACGTGATACCACAAAGAAAGATAGTGAAAAAACAATCTTTTTAAATATTGTTGTTGGAAAAGACATAATTCAGTTAAGTAATAATATAATCCCTAGAGGATTAGATCATTTAGAGCAATTTCTTGATTCAAATGATGTGGAAGTTAAGCCTATAATCCTACCAAGTGATGGGGAGATGGAAGTCAACAAATTGGCCCTAAAGATAATAAAAATATGATAAAAGGATCTAACACTCTGAAAGTAGAGAAGAAGCTGAAGTATGCAGAATTGTTAAAGGAGTTTGCAGATGTATTTTATTAGAGGTATGAGGACTCAAAGTTCTATGAAAAAATTGTCATCCAACACACTATAACACTCAAGAAAAATGAGAATCCCTTTAAGGAAAAGTTAAGGAGGATTAATCCAAAGTTGTTTCCATTGGTTAAAGAAGGGATGAAGAGACTATTGGTTGCAACAATCACCATCCCACTAAGATTTTCAAATTGGATAGAAAACATGGTACCAGTCATCAAAAAGAGCGAGGAAATTTGACTGTTTGTGGATTTCAGAAATTTAAATGAAGTCTCATTGAAGGATAATTATCCTTTACCAAAAATGGATCACATTCTCAAAAAAGTGGTTGGCTCAGAAAGGATTTCCATGCTGGATTGGTTTTCTCGATATAATTAGATCCTGGCTAAACCACCCCTAGATTGCAGCATGTTCATCCCAAATTCAGCCTAAGGAGGTTTGAATGCACCTGGTGGGTTTTGAAAGGAGGTTTTGCTCATTTAAGTGGAGGAGAGTGATTTTGGTTTTTGTATGCAGATTCTAGAGGTTATAGGCAGTTTTGCTTTCAGTGTAATAGGAGCATCAGGAGTCGGAATTAGGAACCGTGATAGGCATTGGAAAGCTGGTTCAGAGAGTTATCCTTCAAAAGTGACCAGAATTGCTTGAGTGCAAATTTAGTTCGGTAAAATCTCTGTGTAATCGACCTCTTTGGTTTCAATCCTAATAAAGCAGTCGCCTATCTTAAAAGTGGACCCGGAGATGTAGTCCATTAGGGACGAACTCCGTAATCAATATTGTCATCTAGTATCACTGTGTATTTTCTATTTTCATTAATCTTTTGCATCTTACTTGTGTTTTATCACCTGTTGTAAAGTCTTTCTTATTTAGTTCTTTCTGTTTCTGAACTTTCAGTTAACATTCAATTCATTAATGGTTAATCAATTCTACGTCAGTTTTAACTTATGATCATAACCAGATGAGTAAATGTATTGAAGCCAGAATAAAGGGTTTGTCTTATAAGCCCCAAAGTGAGATCACCTACATGAAGGTAGGGATAGAAGAGATCAAACGTCATCACAACCATCTTAGGCTGTGGAAACTTGGTTCCAGCATCCCCCCATACTGCTTCGGGTGAGACTTTTGTCTGCACTCTATGGGCTAATGCCGAATGGGCCAATAGTGTCGGAATTTGTTTAGCTAATTAACGTTGAACTTGGGTGAGGCCCCCTTTTGCCAACAAATGGTTCTGTTGTCATGACCGAAATTTGCATAAGAGATGTGTGATGTCGTATCACTGGAAACTAGCTAAGGAGATTGGAGACTACTTGGATAGAAAGATCCATGAATTCGCGGCACAGGAGAATAGAAACCCGCGAATTACAAAGGAATAGTGGTTGGGTCGATAACTGTATATAGATATCCACGAGATCCATGAGATCTTCTTATACTCTTTCACTATTAAGCTATACGAGTGGATCACAAAGCTAGTAGATAGCCAAGGAAGGTGGAAACTTGGCGGCCCTATTTTGTGGTCTCGAGAGCTAGTGCGAAGGTTGGAAGCATTGGAGGATACCATCACCCACACTGTCGATCATTTTCTCGATCACGTCATAGGAGGATTCGTGACTGAATTCGCGCTCGACACCTCAGTAAACTATAGCGAGGTGGAGCAACGCTTTTTCAAAGGACTGCGAGGTAAGTACATAAAATATTTGAGTACTTGGATTAAAATGTTGTTGTGCGAAAAATGGGTTATGCCACTACCTTGATGTTCAGGACTACGTGAAGCAGAAAAACTTATAAGAATGAAGCAAAAAAGGGTCCGGAGTATATGTCCTTGATTTCACCTCCACGAAGTGACGAAGAAGGGATAATGAACGTTTCTCTGCGAAGTGTTATTTAGTTAATAAGAAAAGGATTCTCGTGAATACCACCCCCACCCACACCACCTCTAACTTCACCACCATCGTCTCCAACTTCACCTGTACCACCTCCACCTCCACCACAGTTCAGTGTGGAAAATACAATGAAGTTTCCTTTGTTCAAAGGCTTGGGAAATTAGGACCTGGACCAATTCTAGTTTGTTGTGAGGGTTGTATGGGAAGCTCAAGGTGTTATAGATGATCATATAAAGAAGGAAACATTGATTAGTGCTCTGCAAGATCACGCACTAACTTGGTATACTAGGTACTCTAACGATAACCCGAATGCTGGAGTAGCAGACATCCAGGGAGCACTAAATAGGCAATTTGGTAGGCCTAAATCTGAGGCATAGTCGATTGTGGGATTCAAAGAGATCACGATGCAACTAGGCAAGACACCTTCAGAAGTAGATCAGAGGTTGAAATTTACAATCCGTGAAGCCAACATGAATTTGACAAATGGATAACATTGCGAGTGGTTTGTGGCCTCCCTACTACCACACTTAATGAGTGCATTGTCGCAGCAGAAGATAACAACTCAGGTAGAGGCCTTGGAGATTGCTATGAGATTACATGAGACTCTGATGCAAGATCCTAATCCATGAGTTCAGTAGATCCATGTGCAGCTGAAGAATTTGTGCCTTCAGATGCAAAGTTTGAAGCAGGATAGGATGGTTCGACCAGAGGTACGTGAGGAGGTATGGTGCTTTAAATGAAAGAGTCAGGTGCATCACAAAGACAATTGCCCAGTCTTTGCAAATTATATTACAAGAGGAATACTAATGCCTTTAAGGCCTGAAGCTCAAGAAAGACCTAGCATGGGGCTTGCATTATGATGCACTATCTATCAGGTAGCCAGAAAACATGACATGGATAAATCTCACTTGCTACAAAAGTAGGTACAAGCACCACAACAGTTGTTATGCAACTTTTGTAGGTCGGTAGGGCATGATGAGCATACTTGCAGGAGATATGAATTGATGATGGATAGAACTCATGCCTATATGGTTTGGGCCAAAATGTGGCCCGTTGACCAGAATGCAGGGATGGAACGGATAGGATTTCAGGGGCACGAACGAGGCCAAGGTGGAGGAGGACATGGTAGAGGTCGAGGACAGTTAATTTGCTACAATTGGGGAGTACCCAATGTGTCCTTCATGTAATTATTGCACATTGTTCGATCATGAAACAAAATATTGTCCTACGCAGATAGCTAGGATATGTGACAAAGGGGCGCTACCACCTCCACCGACTCAAAACCTATAGATGATTAGGTTTGAGCCGCGTGATGAAGATCGAAACATAAATATAGTGCTCAGGAGTGGAATTGTGATGGGAGATGACAAGGGGAAACAACCAGAAGATAATACATGGGTTCACAAAGTCCTGGAAAAAGAGGCTAAGTTTGATTTGGAGTGCACTTTTGAAGGCTTCCTGGAAGCTAACAAGAGCTTCACTGAGGCCTCCACCTCAGGAAGCAAGGATAAGCCTGAGCTAGAGATGGACCTCTCTATGCTCACAACCTTCCTGGAAACATGTATGAAGTTACTATGCGATAGTAAGGCTATGAAAGGGTTACAGGAACTCATCAGTAGATGCGCTAGAACTACGCCAGGTGAGTCGTGCATAGTATGAAAGATTGGTAAGCATAAAAGAAGGATGGGATGGGAGATGAGACTAACCCCATAGATATGAGAGTGTGAAATGGATGAAGTAATTTTGGACCTCGAATCAAATGCGAGTGACCTACCAAGGAAAACTTGGGCATGAATGGGGAGACCTATGCTGCAATGGTCTTCGATTCAGCTAAGGATGGCAAATCAGCACAAAATCATCCCCATGGGGTGGCTGTAGGGTGTGACCATGGATATTGACGGAGTGAGCATGTCAGCTGATTTTGAAGTAATAGAGATAGTGGATGATAGCAATCCCTACCTTACACTGCTCAGAATTGACTAGGCTACTTATATGAATGGGGTAATCGATCTGAAGAAGTGAAAGATGACCTTTGAGAAGAAATCATTGTGTGTAATAGTACCCCTCGATCCTGCTGAAGGATCACGCTATACTAAACATGTCCATGATTATGAGAGTGATGATGACCTAGACTGTATCTATAAGATAACAACACGAGACCAAGATTGGGTGAATCCCACCATGGGTGGATGGATTACATGGGATCACGAGAGTTCCTTCTCTTCGGACTCTGATCAAGAAATAGAATCCTAGCAGAATCAGTTACATGAAGTAACTATGTTGAATTGCAACATGATGAACTGGTTGTTGTGTTGTGTGTCGTTAGAGGTAAGAAATATTCCTATTTATGATAGTCTGAATGAGGTACATATCTTCTTTGGATGCATTTGAAAGGGAGGTACCAGAAAAGTAGCGCTTCCAGTCCTTGGACTGGGCATTGCGCGTTATGCCTGCAAGATGGTGGGGTACGCACAAAGGAAGCTTTGATGATTGGTGTGAATGTAGGAGAATGATTAGAACATGATTTGGGAAGCCTATGATGCGACTGACGGACAAGTACAATGGGCAGAATGATCTGTGCACACATCTAACCAAATGGATGTAGGCTTATGGAGAAAATCCCCAACCTGACTAGGTGCACCTCTTTTGTCATACCCTAGATGTTATCCCAATAAATTGGTATATAGAAACAGAGCTCTGCCATGGGACAAGCGAATGGGATATCCTACGTGAAGGATTCATGATGACATTCAGTTTGGAGGATGGGTTTGATAGTATTGATGAATCGCTACAAGAGGTAAAATCGGCTATCTTTAGGGTACCCCAGTATCCTTTAGACCTGATTCAGCCTAAATGGGCTACTCAACTAAGTCACGTGCTTGAATTTTATAATGCAACTAGTGAAGAGGAGGATGAGGATGGTGGATAAGGTTACTGAATTGCTCCGCGAATACCAGGACTTATTCCCTCCGAAGTTTATGGATCTAAAAGGAATAATCGGGGACCTAGGAATGATGAAGATCACATTAAAGCCCACCTTGAAGCCATTTACGCAAAGGCCTTAACGTCTCAATCCAAAATATAAGGAGAAGGTTCACTTAGAGCTAGACAAGATGCTCGTGGAAGGCATCATCTAATTGTGTAAGCACAATGGTGGTGCAAGAGAAGAAGAAGGAGGATGTGATAAGGATATGCGTGGATCTCAGAAAACTGAATGATGCTTGTGTACATGATCCTTTCCCAACTCCATTCACGAATGAAGTGTTGGACAATGTAGGCAGCCAGGAAGAATATTCCTTCACTGATGGGTTCTCTGGGTACCACCAAATCAAAATCACGCCAAAGGATAGGAGCAAGAAAATCTTCGTGACTGAGTGGGGTTGTTTTCAATACACTATAATGTTGTTTGGATTGAATAATGTGCCTGCAATCTTTTCGTACGTGGTTTTTGCGGCATTCAAGGAATTTATTCGTAAGTTCCTGGAGGTATATTTTGATGATTGGACTTTATTTGGGCTGGTTAAGCACCATGTAGAAAGCTTGGACCTGATGCTAGGTACCTGTCAAATACCAGATCGCACTCAATCTTAAGAAGTGTATACTTTGCGTTACTTTTGGGAACCTATTGCGCCATGTGGTTTGCAAACAAGGACTGATGGTAGACCCCATGAAGATTGTGGTGATACTGAACTTGGAAGCGCCAAGGAGTGTCAAATAGCTACGTGCTACTCTGGGACATACGAGATATTACAGAAAGTTTATCAAAAGCTATGCCCAGGTCACTGCACCTATGTAAGAATTTTTGAAGAAGGATGTTACGTTCTACTGGAATGATGACTGTAAGAAAAGCTTAGATATATTGAAAGAAAATATCATTATCATGCAGATTCTAGTCTTCCTGGACTATAAGAAAGAGTTTCATGTACCTGTCAATGTGTCATGTATAGCACTGGGGGTAGTAGTTACACAATCTTAAGGAGAATTCTTAGACCATCCTATCATGTTTGCAAGTCGCAGATTATGGAAAGCAGAGAAGAACTATTCTGCTATTGAACACGAGGGGCTAGCTATGGTGTATGCACTCCAGAAGTACCAGTAGTACTTACTAGGAGGCCATTTTAAGATGTATACGGATCACTTTGCGCTAAATTACTTGGTCAATAAGCCTATGTTGGGGGGATGAATTTGCATATGGCTCTTATTGTTCGAAGAGTATGATTTTGAAGTTGTTGTGAAACCTGGATGATTGAACACGGGACGAGACCATTTGTCACACATCGAAACAAGGGAGGAACCTACTAACTTGGAAGAAGGATTGCTTGACACATAGCTATATGTAGTGCATATCATAGATGGTCATTTTCAGGATATAATACACTTCCTAACAACAGGAACTACACCAGAAGGATACTCTATCCAGCAAAAGAAGGAATTAGTGGTGTGCACGGTAGATTTCTCTGTCATTGTTGGGCATCTATATAAGTTGTGGATTGATGAGATATTGCGACAGTATGTACTTGAGTTTAAACAAAACAGCATCCTCGCAGATGCTCATTAGGATTCAAAAGAATATTGCAACGCATGTGATGTATGTCAAAGAATGGGCAGGCCATCGCAGAGGGATGAAATGCCTTTGAATCCACAAATGACGTTGCAACACTTTGAGAAGTGGGCAATAGATTTTGTAGGACCCATTCAGCCACAAGGGAAGACAAGAGCAACATACATTATCATTTTGATGAAGTATTTGACTCATTGGGTAGAAGCATAGCCAGTGAAGGATTGTATGGTTATGATAGCCGCGTAGTTCCTATTTGAACATGTACTAACGCGATTTGGATGTCCAGGGATATTGATGAGTGATCATGGTACACACTTCCTGAATGAGATGATCAGCACACTAACAAATGAATTTCATGTATATCACCAGAAGAGCACACCTTATCACCCACAGGCTCACGAGACAGTGGAGGCGTTTAACAAAGTGTTTGAAAATGCACTGACCAACGTTTGCAATGCTCAGCAAAATTATTGGGACCTATGCATACCTGCAGTATTGTGGGCTTATTGAATGATATGCACGAAGTTGATGGGACAAACCCCTTTTAGGATTGTCTATGGGGTGGAAGTAATAATGCCTATAGAATACATTGTGTTGCACACAACAACACTCATAGGTATGACGAATTGTGGAGCCTTGGAAAAGAGGCTCGCACAGTTGAATGAGCTCGAAGAAGAAAGATTTTTGGCTGGATTTCACCAACAGGTCCAAAATCAGCGTGAAAAGGCATGGCATGATCGACACATCAAGCTACGCACATTTAGGGTAAATGATTTAGTTTTGTTACATGATAGTAATTTTGATAAATTTAGAAGAAAATTCAAGATGCACTAGTTAGGGCCTTATGTTATTAAGGAGATTATTGATGGAGGAGCAGTATTGCTGCTCAAGTTAAATGGAGAACCCTTCCCAACAAAGGTGAATGGTAGTCACTTGAGGCCATACATGAATGGATCATCCATGTCATTAAATGAAAGTAGCATAGTCTTACCGCTCTAGGTAGCTAAAAGGAGGAGCGGAACTATAAACTACATTGCTTGAGTTGGGGAGCCGCGCAATTGGAAGATGGTGCAAATCAAGGACCTGTTACTGGGTCCGCGACAACACAGAGGGAGATGTACTACCTAGGGAGAAATCACATAGGTCAGGTGGAAGGTGACCGTTAAAGTCATTTTTCATGAAAATATTGCAAAAGTGAGGTCAAATGGAGCGGGCGACCGACATTTAAGACAAAATTTATGGCTTAGATCCTTTAAAATTTGCCGCCAGTCCGACATTAATGAACCGATTTCAGCGGGGACGGTGGGATTCGAATTCAAATTTCCCTATAAATTAAAAGTGGATACCCAATAGAAAACATTTGGCATTTTGGGAATTGAGTTGTTGCGCTCTCATGTGCACATGAACTGTGAATTGTTTCAAGACCTAATAGTGAGTCTTGCGTTTGAACAATTGTCAAAAGAGACACAAGCACTAGTGAACAGCCTCATGTCAACTTGTGTAGAAGCTATGAACACCAAAGGAGTGGCCACCAAGGATAATGTGTAAGAAATTTCTATGGGTACCGAAGTAACTGCCCCGGAAGTGGCCGAAGTATTGGTGGAGGTCCCTAAATCCCCGACAATGTTGAGACCAAAGCCAACCCCAACCAAGGATACAATGAAAAAAAATAAGGGCAAGTAGCTAGCCAGCCTAGTGCGCATGTCGCTAAGACAAAACCCACCAAAGCCAACTACCCAAGAGAAAGGCAAGGCTATAAACCTAGAGGTAGAAGAGGAGGATATCATAGACGTCCCCATGGACAATGAGGATGTGGGAGAGGAAATAGAGGAGGTTGAAGCCCAAGGTGCAGACCCTATTACATGGTTGCCAGAGTATGTCGCTTCGCGGAAGCCTAAGTCCAAGGTCCCAAAGGAAATTGATGAAAGTAAGACTCCCCTACAAACCCCATTTCTACCAGATGAGATCACTTTTGGCATGAGTATCAATTTTGAAGCTCGAAGACTGGGACCTAGCAGACAATGACAAGTTCCTGTACCTTGTGACTGAATATTTGATGTGCCACATCATAGACACAAATACAAGAATGACTGCGTTGGAGCCATGGAGGTGGCACACAGGAGTAGAGAAGGTAGGATTACTCAACCTACTCTGGGTGTCGCACTATAACCACACCCCCTTGACAATTTTAGTCATCAAGTAGTTGTTGTGATTCGTGCATGATGGGTGTTTATGGCTAGAGGAGCCAATACCCATCACAGATATTTTGATTCATCGCATAACACACCTACTGTATACAAGTGAAAATCTAGATATGATCTTTGGCGGCAAGGGTGGTGAGCTGGCGCTTGCAGAATCAATGAAAGAGAAGTTCAAACTGGTGAAGAAGCTGGCAGGTATGCTATCTCTAGCATCTGCGATCCCGATGTGATGGTGGAAACACAGATACTTTCACGGAAGGTGATGCGGAAGTGGCACGCTGACGACGTGTCAGTGCCTATCATCACGCTTGCACAGTAGTGCGCAGAAGGAGTCTAGTTTCACTAGGTTGGACTACCTTCATAGAGAATTCCTGGCAAATTGCCACAAAGAGCAAGATCAAAGAAATATGTTCCAATACGTGTGGCTCTTTCTATCAATTATGCTTGTAGCATGGGAGCTACCAGAAGAGAGCTAATTTCCCTCGGTCATGTCAGAACTTCCTGAAGTAGTGAAGTACACTTCGCTATGGGTGACCAAGGATGCAGAGCGCATTCAGAGCAACGAGATCTTCTAGATCTTGATAGAAATGAATATTAGGATGGCTATCGATTGCAAGCCACTATTTTAACCCATAGTATATGCTAACCTGCAGATCTATGATGTGTTCGAAGTTGATTTCCATCAGATATCAATAAGGGCATGGACGTACACTGTGCAGAAGTGGTACGATTTGATGTACCTAGCCACAAATGTTGCCATCAATGCGGTGTTGGATAAATGGACGGCGGAGTGATGCAACACCACGAAATTGGTGGTGGGTCGAAGCAAGTGTGCCACACAAAAGAAGAAGGATGAGGCTAAGCTGAAGATAGCACAACTGGTCAGAAAGAGGAAGAAGGAGGCCGCTAAGAAGACCAAGGTAGAACATACAAGAAAGGAGGCAGGGAAAAAGACAGGTGGTGCAGATGGGGGCTCTAACAAAGGTGCATTTTTGCCTTCACCTGAAACCAAAGAAGAGGACACAGAGAAGCACAATGCAAACCCTTAGGGGACATCCAGACATAGTAAGCGCCCGAGGGAGCTAGAAAAGGGAGGTTCCATAAAGAATTCCAAGGCGACCAAGACCTTGCTGGACCTTATCACACTAATGGAGGGAGATTTATATGACATCGATGACACAGTGAGAGATGTCACCACAGAGGCCCTATAGCAATTTGAAAAGTAGCAGCAGATCATCCTAGGGGCCATCTAGACTGGACTATAGGAGTAGCAGACCCATGCGTCGCAATTTGGTAGAGTGTTTAGCAACTTGGCTATTGGCACATCCGGGACTATCGATATGTTGTGCACAAAGGTTTCCAGTGCACTAGTGCTGCCAGATGGAGCACTGACAATAGAAAATGTGGCTAATAGGCCCATTGTTAGTGCCTTGAAGGGAGTTGAATTGAACCTGGTAGCACTCCCGCGTGAAGCACTCCACCTCTTGTAGTATGGAGTAATTTCAGAGCTAAGGGCCCGCGAGCACCGCGCCCTCCAAGTGATCAATGAAAAGAAAATAAACAATAAGTAGATGGCCTTACAGAGGAATGCTGCCATTGCCACCGAGGCTGAGTTGACCAGCCAAAGAATGAAGATCATAAAGGTCATGGATGAGGCCCACAGAATGGTCCCAGAATTAGCCATTCTGCTGGAGGAGCTAGTCGAGGTCTGCATCCATAAATTGGCCACAAGGTGCGCGCCACTCAGAGGGAGATGACGAGGGTTCAGTTGGTGTTGAACTTGCAGATTACAAAGCTCTAGTTAAGGGATCAACCTTCAACACCACCAGAGGTAAAGGAACAACGGGAAGCCACTGTCATAGAAGTAGTCATGGGAGTGGAGAGTGTAGTAGCAGACTACACATAATTGTTCAAACAATCGTTTGAGGTCCTGACCGGTTTGCAGGAGGACCCAAACATCGAAAGGCTAGAAACAAAATTGTGTGAACAACAACAGTGGTATGACGAAGTTAAGGGCACAACGTGAACTGTCGCACTGACATAGAGGTTAGCCAAGCTAGAGGAAGCCAAGAAACTGAAGGAATAGGTGGACTCAGTGCTACAGAAGGAAGCAGTGATGAAGGAGCAACTAAAGCCCTACCTGGAGGAAGCTTATGTAGTCACAGGAAACATTGAAGGTAAGCTTGTGAATCTACAAGTGATGCAATAATAGCTTCAGGCTGACAGTGCAGGGGCAGTAACTGAGAAGACAATCGAAGATGTGAAGCAGGCAACAATTCAGTGCGTAGCCAAAGTTGTGTTCATCCAGCTTGAGCTAGATGGGCTTTGCGAAAATATCTCCTTGCATACCGAGTGACTCAAGGGCGAGTCAAGATGTTTGTGTTGGGAGGCTATTGGGAGCGAGATCCCCTAAGGATAGTTTTGGGGCTAAAAGCCCATGTTTAAGTCAATTTTTTGTAGTATTATTGTAAATACTTCGTATTTTGTGGTCGCGGAGTGCGAAGCTGTTATGTGTCACAAAGGGTAGTTTACCCTTAGTTTTGTAAAGTAAAGCCGATTGTAAGATTTCTCTCCATGGTCCCAACCATGGATTGTATAAAAAGAGATAAGCTCTAAGTAGTTTGAGAGATAGAACATGTAAGAGAGTCATAGCCTTAGATCAAGAAGTTTAAGTCTCGGGTTGTAGCATAGGTAGAGGCTCTGTAGCTGAGTGCAGAGAGGCCTAGGGTAGAAGTCCTCAACTGAGTGCGCAGACCCCTGTAGCTATGTGCGCAAGGTGAACAGAGTCTGATCAGTTTGGATATTTTGTGTATGAATTCCCTTTATTATGCTTCTATGATGTGTGACTGAATACAGTTACATTGAATAATTAAATGCAATTACGAAAATCTGATTACACGATGATAACTTTAAGTATTTGTCAAAATAAGAAATCACTTAGGGTAATTGGGGAATCTACATGGCGCGCTGCCATAACAACATCAAAGTACCTGAGCCCCAGGTTAGGGCTACACGAAGGTCGATCATATACTTTTGTGAATGCATAGGAAGCCGAAATAAAGGGTTTGTATTACAAGACCTTGATCTAGATCACCTGTGTGAATGCAGGGATAGAAGAGATCAAACGACATCACAACCATCTCAGGGTGTGGAAACTTTGTTCCATCATCCCCCCATACTACTTCGTGTGAGGCTTCTATCCACACTCTGCAAGTTGATGCCGAAAGGGCCAATAGTGTATGGATGTGTTTTGCTAATTAACATTAAACCTGGGTCAAGCCCCCTCAAGCCAACAATAAAGTTATAAGAGGATAGAGAGAAAGTGTATAAAATGTCTCAAGAAGCTCAAAATCATATCAAGAAGGTTTTTGATAAAAAGACATAAGAAAATGATTTTACGTATCTAGGCCTACTTTTGAAATTGAATGCTTGCATTGAGGATAAAGGTAAGCACGAGAAGTTTGAAAACATCTAGAAAGGTCAATATAGAATCATAAATTTTTGTGGTAAGAATAGTTTCGTTTTTGAAGATATTGAAGGAGTGTTGCTTCGAGGAGGTCTTGTCAATGGAAATTTCTTGAAACATTACATTTCTTGAACAAAGAATGCTTCAAATTCCATTGTAAATATCCTTATTTTTTAGAGTACTTGCAAGTGGGGATGAACATTCTGAATAACTTGAACCATGGAGAGAAGTAACTAAGAGTCTAATGATATTTATCAAAGAATAAAAATTTTCATAGAAATTATGTTTTTATTTTAAAAATCCGAGAATCTGTAAAAATAACATATTTTAGAAAGATGGTTTTTCTTTATTTAGAGTGATCCATATTACTACTTTTAGAAAGATTTTTCTATAATAAATAGGCCTATGGTTTGTTGGGTTCTTTCTGCCATCAATGATTGAAAACATCCTCATGGATCCAACTATTATCACATTTTATTTTTGAGCTTAAATATTTTTAAGAAAATGCCAACAATTTGAGTGTCAGAGAAACAATTTGTAATAAATAGGAGAAATGTTGATAATGAGACTATCAATGCTTATTAATTCCATAAAATTATTAACAGGAATACACTCACAATGAGAGTTTCAACATTATCAGTTATTTTCTAATAACAAGAATATCAGTGCCAAAAGTAAAATTCGAATTTTGATTTTTAAAATCACGCTGACACATTCCACACCAGCGACAAAATAATCATTTCTTAGTCACGCCACCAATTATCTTAAGGTGAAAGGTACGTATTTAAAGTGAATTTTTCCACTATGGAAGACCTGTGGTGTGATTTTGTAATTATCAAAGGTTCGAAAATATCAGTCCACCTTACAATCAGTTCTTTTCCTTGAAAATCTCATTTTTTTTACCCAGATTATTTTCACCATTGTCATTTACAAAGTTGTGTTAGTTTAGTGTTGGAGAGTTTTTTGTTTCAAATTAATCTATGGAGATACAACATTCGATCTAGATCTCTCATCTGGATAATCACCAAACCATAGGCATAATGGGGAATAGCGGAAAGCTTAACAAAAAGGAACTCAAAGTACCTAAACTCCTAGAGATTTATCCAGATATTCAACAATAATTCCAGTAGGCTGGTTGGCAGGAATTTTTCCACCAATACACTGATTACCATGATGTTGTGGCTCACTTACTCACCCAAGGGTGTGAAAAACATCGTGTCGAAGTAGGAGGACTTTCGTTCCTAGTCACAGAGGAACTAATCATAGAGGTTACAAGCTTGCTTACAGATGGGGAAAAGGCTTTCTAAAGTCATGTTTTAGCTAGGATTGATCTCCCACTTTTTGTGAAAGCCTAGGTCTAGGAAAGAAATTGGAAGGCAGGGCTGCGAAGATCTTGGCCGGAGGAAAAATGGCATGGTATGCTCCACATTACTTAGTCATAATTCAAGTGTGAAGGTAATTTTAACTGTGTATATCTATACCATTTTCATTTCTTATCTCATCTAGTGGGGGAATTAATAATGAATGTCTGTTTTTATTTATTAGATAGTCTCAAGCACCTGGATGCTTGTTTCTCAGCCAAGACAGACCCATCCCCTCATTTTGTTTATCACAAAACATGAATTAAGTTGTTTATTGAGAATCAGTTGGTAAAATCTAGCAGAACTTGGAGCGATTTCATATTTTGGGGAGGATTTCAACACAAACCCACTAAGGCGAAATGAGGAAGGAAGAAGGGTACTAAACAGGGTTTTCCACTTCCACTGAAACTCAAAGTCGAAAAGAGAAGGACATTCCCTCATCCTCTGATCCTATAATTCCTAAATTTTATGCGAAAAGAAGTGACAAACTAAAGAAGGAAAAACCTACTACTCAAAAGCCTCCCACTAAAAATATGCCCCCTTCTGTGAATTCCCTCATGCTGAGAAGCCACCCACTAAGAGTTCCCCTACAGAAACTCATCAACAAGAGAAGACCAAGGGAAAATAATTTGAAATTGAAGCCCATTATGAAGAATATCCCTCCTTGTTTCAAATTTTTGAAGGGGATAAAGAACCTCATGCCAAGCCTTTAAAGAAATTAAGGCTGAAGATAAAATTAAAACAAAATCTTGACCTCGCCAAGGAAGTTATAGATGTCCAAAATTTCCCATTAAAGGACCTAATAATAAATAAATGAATTTAAAAGGTAAAAGGACAAGGAAACTAAAAATAAAATCCTTGTGGAAATCAGAAAGAGCAAGAGATAGAGAATGGACAAGATGGATGTTCTTTTTGAGGTGACCAATACCCTCTGCTAGGAAGTTGATAATCAATTTTGTGTTTCTGGTTATTCACTAATAAAGTGAATTTTGTTGATCTGTCATTGATCATGCACCTGTTAGAATTTAAATATAGAACAACATAGATCAGAGTTGGTATTCCCATTGTTAGCAAATATTGCACACAAAGCGTTGAAATTTCCATTGTGAGCGCATTCTTAAAGAAATAGTTTGGAAAGGGCACTGACAGTCAGCCGATCAGAAAAACTATCAGTTCGGGAAGATAAGTGAATGACAATGATGGTATCAATTTATTACAACAGGGATGATCAAGAAGATAGTAGCAAAACAAAAACTCAGTTTTTGGAGGATGACAAGAGTGATCTACAATGATGGCAACACAACCATGATACATTTTCTCAACCCTATTTTCAGCAAATTATTTTGATTTTTGATATTACTCTAATTAGTTTTGAATTACAAACATGTTTAATTTATTGTAATGCTTATATAATAAAAGACCATAGAAGGAAAATGGGTTGGTTTTTATTTGAGATATAACATCCTTGTTTATTTTTTAGCAGACTATTAATGAAAACAATCCCCATGAGCATTTACATAAATTCTTGTGTTGTATTTCCCTGTGTATCTTTTTCTTTGTTTTATAATTCCTCGTGTCCGAAAAACTGAGTGTATGATATTGGAATTCATATTTTATGCTCTTGTTTCTTTATTTCTTAGGAATTAATAATTGTTGTTCACTTAACCCTTACACTAAATTCCTTAATCTTCCTCTAAATCACTTTAAGTGTCAAAGGAATTATTTCTACCCTCCTTTTGTGTTTTTCCCATCAAAACTTTGTCTGTATAAAACCTGATTGGGCTAGACTCCATGCCCAATGGTAGTCTTTTCACAAATCCCAACCAAATTTTGATAATGTTTCAATAAATTTGGCCATAGGAATCAATTGCAAACATTTTACTATAGTGAACTTGAATAGTTGAGTTTAGGGAGAGATCCCTCTCCAGATTAAAGGGCCAACTTTCAACCTTAAACAAGTTCGAGGTTACTGTAGAGGTTTTCCTATAGTAACACTTCCTCTATGACATAATAAATTTCATGCTTAAGATGTTTTATTTTATAGGTCAATCACCCATTGAATGATTTTAGGGTTGGTCCTTGGTCATGAAGTCAAAAGTGTCATTTTCATAAGTTGAAGACTCCATTGGGCACATTGTAACCTGTAAAGAAAAATATTTTTTTCCTTAAAAGTGTTAAAATACCCTTCAAGACCAAGTTATCCTAGTAGCTGGAAATTCAACCTAATTTGAAGAGCCACATCTACCTTAAGAAGCCTATAAAAAGGAGGAAAATCAATATCTTTCAAGAACGTTCATCTCTCGCTTGTCCAAGAGAAGCAGGAACACAAAGAATGAAAAGGAAAAAAGGGACTTGTTTTTGGGCTGTTTCTCTCTCACATGTGCAAAGGAAGGCTAGGGTTTCTGCAGTAGATCTAGATTTTTCTTCTACATGTTCAATCTTGAAATAGGGGAGGAAAGTGTAACACCCCTCCCTTTTGTGTTAAATATTGTAATCCTAAGCTAAGGATGGCTAGGTGTGATATGTAATATGGAAAGAAAAAATACTATTAAATGAATTAATAAATGAATCACTTGGAAAGTCGAGACACCAAGAGATGTGATTATTACCAAATCCGATTGAGGAATGGGATAGATATAAATATTTCATGATAAAGCTTCTAGATGTCATTCTAGATAAGCTTGGATGAATTGGAGATAAACATCCATCAAATGGATTGGAGATAAATATCCATCAAGGAATAAAAATAAAAGCTTTGCGGGAGATAAAGGCAAGATTTTATGAGGAAAAGCCTCGTCATAGATAGAGATGAGCTTTTCCAAAAAAAGTACCTAGGCAAATGGAAAAATCCATAAAAGCAGGACGCTGCTAATGGAAACTAAATCATGAAAGAGTGTATTAAATATCTATTTCATCGATCAATTGGAGGAAGTTGATCCATTGCAAGAACCTCGACTTGGGGGAAATCAGAGGCAATTCATTGTTGGGTGGTGGTGCTCATCTCTCCAAGTGATTTTTACTTGGTTGAATATGTGTGGAATGTATTGTATGTTGGTTTCTTGTCTCTATATTTATTTCCTACTATTGAAATGGTTAAATCATGCAACTCGAATGTATATATGTTGTGTATGTTGGTCTCTTAACCTTTATGTCATTAAACCATTTGGTTCAGTTATATAGATTTTATGTGATCTATATGTACATAATTTCAGTCTTATGCATGTGACTCTTAATGTGTTTATGATTGTGGTGGGGTCATATGTTAAGGTAAAAATAGTTGTGAATCTTAACTTGATCATTAGTAGATATAATGAAGGAGTTGCATGGGATTATCTGAGTTAATAACTTTTACAAGATAATTTTATGCATGCACATGACAATTATAGAATATGAGTGAAGTCCAAGCTAAAATTAGTAGAGGAGTATATTATGTGAATTGGATGTGAAAATGAATATTTCTTACTCTTCACTTATGTGCCATTTTGATAATGAATAACCATGAGGAATTAGTTCTTTATTCATATGTTATAGGATCAATTGTGTTACCTATATTCATCCAAGGTTTTCATTCTTATGTATGTTACACTATTGCCTCCAAAAGTATAGTTAGTCATAGAGGCATATTAGGTGGTTACTATCACTTCGGCCATGCAACTATCTTACTTCTGATAGGTTTCACATGGGGTCATCATTATGAACAGATCTACTTTCACTAACATGTTGATGGTATGTTCAAGAATATTTGAGGTAGTTGTTGAATCTAAACATGTTTATCATTTTAATTTACTGCAGGAACAAAGCATGCCTTAGTGTTAAGTGATAAACGCTTATGCATGCGAATGAGTTATGATATAATGTTTAATTGTATAGTCTGTGATGGAATGAGTTCTATGCCATGGATGAGGCTTGTACAGTTATGTTTTATATAACAGTGATATCACTAACTCGTATGAATTTACATTAAAAAAAACCATGATCATGTTCGCTACAGTAGACTTAATGTCCATTGATGCTTACAGAGAATAACCAATGAATTTTTTGGAGTACATTCCATGAGTAATATTTTTTCTGCAATTTGTAGATTTAGTTAAATGAAGAATCTAAGATCCCACGTTAAAGAACCACTTTGGTGCTATTAAATTGATAAGGCCATTAGTGCCTTGTAGAAGTATTAGTGTTTACATAATAATAGTAAAAGAAAAATGAAAAATTTACCATCACAGGGAGTGTAATTTCTAAATTTCAAGGTAGGCTCAAGAGGTTCGTTACAAATGGTATTAGATCTTCAAGTTCAAACATTTCGGCCTATGGACAATCCATCTCTATAGAATATGAATAAGTATGAGAACTAAATAGGAGAATTAACATAACATTTTTAAAAGGGTGAAGTTTGAAAAGTAGATTATGTTTCCTTGACATTACATGGAGTAGGAATTCAAATATTAACATGGTTATTATCAAACTATATAACACATTAGTATTTTAGAGCATTTAAAACTAATAAGAGTTTTTATGCATATGGTCCACTCTATATAAAATATTATGATCACATAACGATCGGTGGATTCTATGCATATAGAGGAGCATTCATGATCCAATAAAGGTAATAATGCTAAGGTTCTAACCTTCTTTTGAAGTAAAGTAACTGATTCGGGACCTAAATCTGGAATACGTTCTAGCAATTAGTTAATAATAAAAGGATTAGTGGAACCTTAACCTGCTCTAATTAAATAAAATTTCTTTTTCATGTATGAAAAGGTTGGTATGATTTTGGTGGCATATATTCCTGCCTCGTACTATGTTATTGAGAAAATTAGAAATTCTATAACTTCAACGTCCAAATTTTGACCTCCTTCAAAGTTTCTTTAGGCGCTCAACTTTGATTTGGATGGTTGTACAGTAACAATGAAATCCAGATAAAGGTAGCACCATTGAATCATGCCTTTAAAGCATCGACACAGAGAAAATGAATGCTAAATGTTGGCTTTTAGTTTTTTTCAAATTTGGATAATTAAAAATTTACAAGTATAAAAAGTAATCGATGTAAATTGTTGATGCGAAGGAAAGATTTAAAAATAGGCCATAAATCCATAGCATTACAACATCATCCCCTCTGATCAGATGCATCACTGCATTAGTTGCGGATAAGAATTACACCAAAAATAAAATGTGCAAAGGGTATGGTCTTTTCCAAAAAGGCATGGGAATTGTTTTTTTAGAGATAAGCCCTAACAGCCATTGGCATGAAATCCTGGCATGTGAGGATGACGACTTTTAATTGTAATATTGGAAAAAAGTAACGCAATCTACAAGACTTTTAGTAATGGAAACTAATTGGATTAAGGAAAAGGATGGTGTAAAAGATCAGTTTTTAGAAGTAGCTTGGTATTATGGGTTGCTTTATATACATTACCACACTTCAAAAAACTCTAGATGGTTGTTTCCGGAAATTCAACGGTGGTTCACTTCCACCTAGCCTCTCTCACTGAGAACCCATGATCAGTAAATAATCGTTGGTGTATGCATGCTATGGGAGTAAACGTGCCACTGGTTGGCACTCCATAACTTTGGCCTCCTGAATTACTATGTATACTTGTGTTGTGTCATGGGTTCTCAGGTAGGCTTGTGTGACACTGGTTTCAAAGTCACGGTTACCTAAACTGCTTTGTATTATGGAGAAGAAGTCGATTCTATTTAGTATGAGAAATCGTTCATTGAACCCAGTGGTGTGGTGAGAATATGAGATTTGTAAGTTCTCTTTGCTTTCACTTGTCACTTGTATTTTGTTTAGTGTGTTTCCAATAAAATCTGTTTTTCTTGTATGGAAAGGTCAAATACGCATTCGTTTCTCATTCTATGCCTCTACGCTAATGGTGGAGGAAGTATTATGTAGAGCGAATACCAGACGAAGTGTTCCGTAGAGAGAATATGAGTTTTTGGTCATCCTGAGCTGACACAACAATAGCAATAGTATTTGAAAACCCTCAGCGTTGCAACACTGCTGCCCAATATTTTTCAATTCAAATAAATCTTTATCTTTTGAATTTGGATTGGGAGGAGGAAAATTTTTGAAGAAATTTGTGGTGATGTCCCAACTGCCACTTTATCCTTCGAATTCTCTATGAAAGGTGGCCATCTAAACGCAAGCTACAAGTATGGCAATCCTCCACCAAATCATTATGCTTGTGCTTGCATTTGTTCTCTTTGCATATTTGTCATACATGTTAGCTGAGAGCCTTGGTGTCTATGGGATTCTTCCAATATTGTTCTGTAGGATTACCTATAGTCAACTAGAAATCATGTTCGATAACATATCCTGTAGTTTTAGAGTGGGACCTACATTAGTTGTGAATATCTTCAGTATATTTTCATATTGCCAATCTTCTCATGCTTTTTCAATATGCAAATTTGTAAATCTTTTCCAAAGTTTCCAGGTCAAAGTTTATTGATTATGATGAGTTAATTAAGTTATTACTTTGGGCCCTTGAATTTTTGAAGGATGTTTTGCTCCATATGGTGTTTGTCAGTCTTGAATTTATAGTAGCATAATTGTTTACTTCCATTCATCCTCTGAATTTAATTCATTACTTTGGTCTGACGTTTCCAATGTTATTTAACACTCTCAGCATCAGGGTCAATTTGTATGTTGTTTATATACATTTTTATGTACATGAATGGATCAAATAAAGCCATTTGGTTATTTTAGAAAAATTGAGAATAAATGGATCAGGCTGATAGTGAAATAGATGGTTTCATCCAAATGCTTTATCACTAAATTACAAACATTGTACTATGTTGGGTTGGCACCGAACATATATTCGAGGTCATATGCGGAGTAAATTGTAATCACTTACCTTGGATAGGTAAGAAATATATGGGAGGAGAGAGGTTTGTACCATCATTATGTGCCCATTGAAACTGATTGTATATGTTTGATGTTCCTTTCTCCTCAAAGTAAGAATAATTTTGAAATATTAAGTCATGAAAATCGGGTTGACTCAACAAATAATACAATGTATCGCATTGTTTTGCTTGTTACTAATAGTAAGGGATGTGGAATAACATGGATAAATGGGTATCATATTTCCCCTCATTTGAGTGATATTCCTAACATGGAATCAATCTAAATCCTCAGAATGTAAATTGCAAATCTAAGACTAATATGGTATCTCTGGATCCACTAAAAATGGTTTAAATTAAAATGGCAAGCATAACTGAAGTTTGACATATAACCATGTTTTTCATTGACCTTGTTGAAGTTGGGGCCAATATAGGACTGATTTTGTGTGTTCCTGTTTTCCCTTATAGAAATTCCAATGTGACTGTGTCTTCTGGACAAACATTCAGAAATATAATAGTTCCTGGTACTAGTATCCTCAGTTAAAAGTCTGTCAGGATTATAAAAGAACAGTGGAACACTAATACAGTAGGAGCACTTCACTATGGTGGTTGTCGAGATAGAGCCATTCTTATGAAGTATCTATGTGATGGGGCAGATCCTTCTATTCTTTGTAAGCTAGTAAGGGGTTACATGGATTACATGTCGCATGCCTAGAATGTTATTCTTGTCAATAGAGATGGAAAGTGGGTAATTGTAGTGTAGCCATAACAAATTAAAACCTTGATAATCATGGATTAGGTACAAAGGCACCACCCGGAAAAAAATGTTGAGCCTCTGTTGTACTGTCAACCTTGTGAGGTGTATCATTTAGGTGCTTTTATTTAATTACAGATTGGTTGAATTGAGTAGGAGAATTTGGTATAAACTAATGTTGGTTAACTCTATGTGATGGTTCTCTTACCATGCCATGCACTGATAACCCTATTTTCACAAATTGTTATGAATAAGTTAACCAGAAACTTGTACTCCATGATATGGGTGTTGCACTGTGCAGGTGGCACAGTGGTGGAATGTGAGGTAACGTGCTAATAAGTATTTTTATGTAAGTTTCTCATAAATGAGGAATTTAAAATTTTTATTATTATATAGGTTATCAAAAGTAAATTAAGTTTGAAAAATGATGCTTACAAATATGCATAGCATGTAGAAATTTGACTTTTTCATCCATGTATGGGATTTGAGTTTCTTGAACTATATTTAAGGTTATATTTTTTAGCATACATGCATGGGTTGTTATGTGCCAATGATAAATAGGAAAAGTTTCCATGAATAACATAGGATTATGTTTAAGAGTCAGGGTATAAAAGGAAACTAAAGGATATTAATCCTTACTGTGATGTGGAAAAATCTTACAACTAAGTCATTACTACATGCTTAAACTATATGCCATCATGAGCAAGTGACTTAAAAATGATGATGATAGATTTTGTTTAAATAAGCATGGTTATGGTATATAAATATTGCATGAAGAATTGATGATATCCTATGTTTCATAAAACAATGCTAAATGGATGGTTACCATGAGTTGGCTTATTGTGTTTCCTCCTAGATGAGGAACTTAAATCATTATAAGGTGTCAAAATTAAGCCTTGAAAAAAGAATTATGCTTTCAAATATGTAGAGAAGGGTAGATAAATAATAGATAACCATGGGAAAGCAGGGTCATCTTATTAACAAAATGTTTAAGATCGATAAGAAGTAATGCATATAGGAGGAATATACGATTAGTTGAGTGGCACACTTACATATGTTGCCTTCAAGAGTGAAAGAATCACAATTCTCATAAAACTAAACCATGATAAAACCAGAAAGAAAATTTACCAGACTTATTAGAGAATATGTGGTAATTGATTTCGGTCAAATATTAAACTATTGTCATCATGCTATAAAAACAAATTATAAAAGGTATAATAGCTACGAAAGGAAACAGCTAAATAAAAAACCCACCTAATACTTGAAGGGATGATTTTATAAAGAAGGAAATGTTAAACCTTAGTAAGGTAACCGGTTCATAAGTAAAAATCCAAAGGGAAATTATATAGCTCATGAGAGGTTCGGGGTTAAATAAGTAGGTTACACCCTAAGTATTATACCATGGTTAAGGTTTCCATGAAATAGTGTTAAGATTGTGGGAACATGTTATAGTATAAGACTATGTAATTGTACAAATTGTCTTTTGATTTAATCCTTCGATTAATGCATCTATATACAATGCATTTGGAATGTGATTTGTTCTTCAGTTGGAAGAAAGTGTAATTAAGGGGAACCTAGCTTTAGCATGTTATTATATACCATGACATATGCATCTTTCCTTGGATATGCATAGTGGGACCTTTGACTATTCTTGAGTAAAACAATATAAAAACCATGGCAATCAAATTGTCTTTCGATATAATCCTTTAATTAATGCATCTATATACAATGCATTTCGAATGCGATTTGTTCTTCGATTGGAAGAAAGTGTCATTAAGGGGAACCTAGATTTAGCATCTTATTATATACCATGACATATGCATCTTTCATTGGATATGCATAGTGGGACCTTTGAGTATCCTTGAGTTAAACAATATAAAAACCATGGTAATCAATAAGAATCAATAATTGTATGTTATGAACCAATGGATCAAATTAAATGGTATAGACTGATATCATACCAATTGAAATGCATATTTTGTACTAAGCAATTTTGGGTGGCTCTCTTGTTAAATTGGATTGATAATGTATCTGGGTTGAATAAGACAACATAAGAAATGTTACAAAAACATGCATGAATTCATAAAATTGGTTACAGATGATTTAATGTTAGAGAGGAGATACGTTAACATGTAAGTACTTGAGATCATAAGTACCTACAACTATAAGGGTGTAGGATTGAAAGTAGTAAAGCTTTCACGTATAACTCATGAATGGGAAATGAGATTATATATACACTAAATTATGCATGACCAACAAGTTGTTGAGGCATAAAAAGGGAAATAGTAAATCACAGAAGATGAATTATTTAAGAATGAAGTATTGATTTGATGATTATTAAACTTCAGAAATATATGAGTTAATAGTCTTCTTTAGAACATTAATTAGAAGGTATGATTAAGATGAAAATATGCACGAATACAATACTATACTACTGATATTGTGTTACAACCACATGAAATTAGAAAATCATTTGCACGTGACATACAATTTTCTTTGGTTACAGAAATGAACCATGCTCATGAAAATTCCTTATAAACTATGCAGAGTTGTTCTATTTACCAGAAATAGATAAAGGAATGTTTTGCATGATACTAACATAGTGGAAGACATGTGGATAAAGCTTATGTCATGCAGGTGATGCCATGAGGATGGTATGATGTGTTGTAGCACAGATGGTACTATGTACAATTAGTACATACGGTACCCATAAGACTACATGTGTTACATGATTGAAATATGATATCTATATCAGTTTTTATAATACACCTTGTTTTTAGGTATGCATGAAGACATTGAGTAAATGTTTCGCAGGGAAACCTACTTGGAGGTTGCACAAAAGAAGGAAATTAAGAAGTGGTTCAAGTATAAGTAACCATGGTTAATTGCAGTTTGGCATATATATGATTCTAATGAGTATATGTAGTTATGATGGTATATGAGCTAACTTGTTATAATGTTTTATGCATATGTTAATTGACTTATTGTATGCAAAGAAATTGAAGGAAGCAAGTGTTCGGCAAGAACACAAAGTCTTGGAAGAATGCAGAGGGAGAACATGCATTCTTTGAATAAAATGAATAACGGGAAATATAATCCATAACTATTTCAGTAATATTGCAAAACAAATTATGAAGTTACATTTCTGCATCTAAAAATTCTTACAAATTGTTGAAAAAAATGTTACAGGTAACTATGGAACGAGATGCGCTGGGAGCACTCCTTGTAATCAATATACATCAAAATATTTTCATCAGATGGCAAGGCCATGAGAGCTATGGATTCAGAAACCAGCTACTTATAAACAAGGACATGATGTAGTAATACACCAAGTGTGGTGTAAAGTGTGTGGGGGGGGGGGAGTATGTAACACCGCTCCCTTGTGCGTTAATAACTGTAAACCTAACTTGAGGAAATATAGATATGATATGTAATATGGAAAGAAAAAATATTATTAAATAAATTAATAAATGAATCACTTGGAAAAGCAAGACACCAAGAAATGATATTCTTGCCAAATCCAATTGAGGAATGGGATACAGATAAATATTTCATGATAAAGCTTATAGATGTGATTCTATATAAGCTTGGATGGATTAGAGATAAATATCTATCGAATGGATTCAAGATAAATATCCATCAAGGAAGAAACATAAAATCTTCGCGGGAGATAAAGGAAATATTTTATGAGGAAAGGCCTCATGGGAGATAAAGATGAGCTTTTCTTGAAAAAGACCTAGGCAAATGGAAAAATCTATAAAAGCAAGACGTTGCTAATGGAAACTAAATCATGAAAGAGGGTATTAAATACCCATTGCATCAATCAATTGGATGCAATTGATCCATGGCAAGAACCTCGGCTCAAGGGGAATCAAAGGTGATTCATGGTTGGGTGGAGGTTCTCCGCTCTCCAAGTGATGTTTTAGTTGGTTTCATATGCGTGGAATGTAATGTATGTTGGTTTCTTATCTCTATATTTATTTCCTACTGTTGAAATGGTTAAATCATTCAATTCAAAAACAGAGATGTTGTGTATGTTGTTCTCTTAGCGTTTTTTCCATTAAACAATTTGGTTCAGTTGTATAGATGTTATGTGATCTATATGTACATAATTTAAATCTTATGCATGTGACTCTTAATGTATTAATGAGAGTGGTGGAGTCGTATGTTAAGGTAAAAATAGTTGTTGAATCTTAACTTGTTCATTAGTACATATAATGAAGTATTTGCATGGGATTATCTTTGTTAATGGATTTTACGAGATAATTTTATGCATGCATGTGACAATTATAGCATATGAGTGAACTCCAAGCTAAAATTAGTAGAGGAGTATATTATGTGAATTAGATGCGAAAATCAATATGCATTACTATTCACTTATGTGTCATCTTGATAGTGAATAAACATCAGGTATTAGTTCTTTATTCGTAGCTTATAAGGTTGGTGGTGTTACCTGTATTCATGAAAGGTTTTCGTACTTATGTATGTTACATTATTGCCTCCAAAAGTAGAGCTAGTGGTAGAGGCATATTAGGTGGTTACTATCACTTTCACCATGAAACTATCTTACTACTGATAGGTTTCGCCTGGGGCCATCATTGTAAACATACCTACTTGCACTAACCTGTTTATGGTATGTTCATGAATGTTTGAGATAGTTGTTGAATCTAAACATAGTCATCATTTTAACTTATTGCAGGAACATATCATGCCTTAATGTTAAGTGATAAATGCTTATGCATGTGAGTGAGTTATGATATAATGTTTAATTTTATAGTTTATGATGGAATGAGTTCTATGCCATGCATGAGGCATGTGTAGTTATGTCTTATTTAACAATGATATCACTAATTCGTATGACTTTACATGGAGAAAAACCATGATCTTGTTAGCTATAGTAGACTTAATGTCCATTAATACTTACGCAAAATAACCAATGAATTTTATGGAGTACATGCCATGAGTAATCTATTTTCCGCAATTTGTAGATTGAGTTAAATGATGAACCTAAAAGTCCACGTTCCAGAACCACTTCGGTGCTATTAAACTGAAAAGGCCATTAGTGCCCTGTATAAGTATTAGTGTTTACATAATAATAGTAAATGGAAAACAAAAAATTTACCTGCATAGGGAGCCTAATTTCTAAATTTCAGGGTAGGCTCAGGAGGTTCGTTATAGAAATAAGGTCAAGCAAATGTCACAAGAAGCCATCTTGAAGCTCCAAAAGGAAGATAACGCTACTACAGATATTATTGATAAGATGATCCAATTTACTGGTAAAACACATGAAGGTGATCCTCTCACCCACCATTTTCCACCCATTGATGAAATGCACAAGTACTTATATCAACAAGGTTCCACATTGCATGAACCTACTATTCTAACAAATTTGGTTCCTCCATTGTAGCAGCAACTTGTTGTAGATAATCCCCCACCCCCACAATGGGGAAATGTGGAAATCTCTCAAAATGGGAGTTCTACTTCAAGTGATTTCTTTTATTTATGTGATAAACACATTAATTTGCAAACTCAAGCTTACAGTTATGATGCATTAGGCAATATTCCTATTAATCCATTTACTTTACAACTATTTCCGTCTCCACATATAGAAGCCACATGCTGACCTTATTCCATGTGTCCTACATGTATTTTGAAGAATTCCACCAAATTTTCTTTTTACAAAGGAATGAATTGTTGAATGCAATTAGTGACATTGAAATCTCCAACACATTTCATTCCACTTGGACCAAGAAATGCCTAAGATTCCACATCAAGTGTCGTTTCAAATTCAAGATAAGTTGCATAAAATAAACATTTATTGTTGTGTGGATGATGAAGGAGCCTTAATTTGTGTCATGTCTTCATCTTATTAGAAAGATTTTTTTCTCCCTCTTTGGTTTCCTCATGCACTTTGTTGTAAGCATTAGATAGCCATTCATTTCAACCAAAAGGAGTTAAATCATCGTTTCCATTCAACTCGGGAGGCAAATCTATGAATGTAGAAGTATAGGTTGTGGATTCAGCTTTGTATTACAACCCTATATTGGGAGAAAATTAAACCTATTCCATAACCGTATTAGTCTCATTAGTTAATATTCTCATCATGCTAAGAAAACCAAACTTTCTACACAAGTTTGTCCCTTCAATACACTACATATTAGCTAAATTAAACATAGAAATTAATAAAAATGAATATAGATAATAATAATAATTATTTTAGTTATTATTAAATTTAATTATTATAATAATTAACAAATAAAAAAAAAAACTAAAAACTAAATACAAATTAGAAATGAAACATATTATTGAAATTATATTTCATTCCCTCAGGCTCTAGAACCCTCTAAGTCACGGAAACTCTTGCTCTATTATTCAACCTCCCTAACTTCGCTCTTCTGGCTCTCAAAACCTCCTACGCCATGCCAGCTCTGACTTTCCAACCCTCCTGTGCCACGCCGACTCGTTCTCTATTAGTCGAACCCTCCTATGCCATGCCTCTGTCTCTCAAATCCTCCTACATTATGCCTCTGGCTCTCATACCCTTCTATTTTGTGCCATCTCTGGCTCTCTAACCCTCTTATGTCATGCCAACTATGAACCTGAACAAGTATTATTTCGTTGCCACTTATGCCACCTACGCGGATTTTGAACCTTCCTACGTTGTGCCAGCTCTGGCTCTCGAACCCTCCTACATCGCGCCTTTGGCTCTCAATTACAGCTGACTCTTCAGGGAATGGATATTGTAAACAAATATTTAACTTTTTTCTGTAGTGCGTGAATAGATTCTCTTATGCGGAAATGAATTATTAAAAACACTATATTCACGTCTGTAACAAAACGACTACTGATCCTAACAATTGATACAATTTATCAGACTTGAAATAAGTGAAGTTACAAGTATGCTTTCTTCTTAATTATGGCTTCTCTCTCGAAGATTTAAATTCAGATAGGTTGTTGCTCTACTGCAAATCATCAATGTAATTCTCATCTAGCTTGGATATTATTTCAAACTCCATTGAGGTAATCTAATTTGTATTAACTTTTTGCATCAAGGTTGAAGTTTACATTGAGGGTTTTTTGTATATTCAGTTTTTCTACTATCTTTTGTAGGCGGCTACACAACACCACCTGCAAGAGTGATTAAGAAAACCAAAATAACAAGTTTAAGTAATTTTCTTAAATTTTTTTAATTTGAATCTCATACATTATTTGTTATTATAGTAATCATAATATCCTGACAACTAGGGCTATAAAACCCACTCTCGTTACTGTCGTTATGAAATCATGCTCTTTCATTATTGTCCTCCATTCCAAAAGGGCGAACCTAATTCTCACTCATTGGTTTAAGAATGAAATTTCTTTTCGCCCCACGCGGTTGCTCCTAAAGCTATCGAATCTTATGCAGACAACATACTTCGGCTCTAGTAATAAAATCATCTACAAAATAACTCTCTCTTGTCATGCACAAATTATAATGGATTTATGTAGGATAGATCATTAGTAGTGGTATTCATTATCAAAATTTTAACATGAATGCTTTTATCATCTCACCAAAACTCACCATGAGGATTTCTACGTGAAAATTAACCATGGAGAATTTATTCAATGAATTTATTTAGACACTTATCCCCAAGGTTTGGTAGCACCCACATACTAGGAATAGTAATCCCTTATTTATATTGATTTGGATGTAGTTTTATGAAAATAGGTTCTATTCTCCATTATTCACTTTCCTTGTCTTAGGTTGTGCTCATATTGGTAGTTACTGTAACTTAACAAACACCTTTGTTGCAACCATACCATCCTTGTTGTTTATATTAAACATTCATGGAGGTCCTATTATACACATACTCTCTCCTTGCTCTCTCCTCTTATCTATTTCTTGTAATATCTTGGTCACATAAATTTTATTCGCATCAGAATTTTGTTCCATAATTATCTGCGTTGGATATATACTTAAATTCCTTGTACTATAATGGGTATCGATCCATGGTTTTTTCCATGGAATTATTACTTGAATGTATCGACAAATTGTTCCTCATTAAATATGAAATTATTAATGGTGTGATAGTTATATTTATCCTCTTCCGTTGACATTTTCCTTCATATGAACATGGTATGAGACTGAGGGCTAATCATGTCATTGCTAACAATATTGTTTGGCATGCTATACTGATTTCTTGGCTCCTTATGATCTAGGGATGGAATTGTGTCCACACAACTAGGATCTTCACTTTCCATTATAGGTCTGTAAGATTTGAGAGGTGTGCTACCTAGTCCCTATGTCCATGTGCTATAATAATCTTCCAATCCAATATACGAAATTCTGATACCAAACCTCAAACAACAACACATGTACTTATCTGTGTGGCTAAACACCAAGCATGTTTCAATATGCACCAAGTGATCTAATTGAGAGCAATAGTTAAAATGCCACTTTTAGGCCCCCATATTTATCCATTTTTTAATGGGGGGGTGAGGATTCAAATTTTTCTCATGTGTGTCTTAAACAACCCTCAAATTTTTAGTGCATGTTAAATGATCTTCTGAGCCAATCAAATCTTATTCAATGGACATGACTTCAATACCCATCTCCTATCTGAGCTTTAATGAGGGGGAACTATAAAATTTGACATGGGAAGTTTCTTGTAATGAGGTCATTTAACTCAACTATAATGTCATCTATGCCAACCAACTGATCCCTACCACATTACATCTTTATCCTTGGTAATATCACATCAATGTCACATCACTACCACATGTGACTCTTAAAATGACCACTTGGCCACCTCGAAAGGAAAAATTCACCTGCCATGAGTCACCTTCTCATGTTCCCATATCATCAACTAATACACATCATGGCCACCTACTGCAACCTAGATTCTAGCTGTCCTATCCTCATATTTCCATGTCATTAACTACCACTTGGATACCACCTCATTTCACCATTTGTATCACATCCTCAAAGATTGGATAAATTCAACTAATCTACCATCAACCTATTCCAAATACATGAATAGTGATGGCACCCCCAAAGGTCCAAAATTTTTAGATGACCTTGAGGCATGCATAAATCTAGTTATTTATCCATCTAGCCTATCAACTAAAATTTCCCTAGCTCGATCCCCTGGATTGTTAGATATCTAGTGGCCATTTGGAACCATGATTTTTCAAAACCATGGCTAGACTACATCACTTCAAACTTCATTTTTTCTTGACTCCAAGTATGTTAGGATAACGTCTATATGTCATTGTAAAGCTCTCTAAGAGGACTATCCAAAAAAGCACTTTTCATGTGCTTTTGTACTTGTTACTTGTAGACCAAATGTCTTCAATGATAGGAAACTATAATATAGATCAATAGTCAACCAACACAACACACAAATTCCTTTGACACCAATGACATGTTTTTTCATTAATGACAACACATTGTTAAATAGTTCAAACACATTTTTTTTCACTAACTATTATATTCCCTCTACCCTCATTTCAACAAAGGAGAATCTCCCCTTATTATACTTCACATATAAGCGGCGTTCTTAGAAATCATAATCCATAAAGAACTTAGACACGACTCCAACCATACCCTTACCATGCATTACCTGATGACCATTCTCTCTGATATATTTCAACCTTTCATTTCACATCATAGGATTATCTCTAGAAACTATAGGGTTTTTTTCCATGTTTGGAACTACCCTTAGCAACAGTGGAAATATTGGACCCATTGCTAATAGTGCTTCTTAATAGGTTATTTGGAGTTCCAATAAAAACTCCCCATTAGAAATACCATTAGTCATTAGTCATCTTTCTTACAAAAATCATTTTTTTGGCCAATCATGGAATGTGTATAACAAGTGGTAGTTTGATCCTTCTCGACATGAATTTTTATTTGAATTTTTGTCATCCTATGATTTTAGATATTGATTCATATCCTATGAAAACATCATGACCATAATATATTTCACAGATGCAAAATGACTCATCTTGAGGGTTCATATGGAAATATGCACCTAATTCAACCATTTATGTCTCATCTTTTGCATGTGTTCTTGAGGAAGCCAAGTAAACATATCACCCTTTATCACAGGAGGTTTTTGTTTCTATATAAGGAGCATTATCAAATTTTTGTCCTTTATAATAGTTCTAGATCCATCGTGCTTTTTGTAACACCCTTGTTTTCTACATCCATATCATACATTTATGAATTATTTTAGAGATTGATATCTTCTTCTTGATTTACATATCCAACTTGAGGAATTATTTTCACTTCTATCTTTGGGGAGGAGGGGTGATCGTCTTATATTTAAGTCATATGAATTCTAACATTTTGTATTTTCGATATCACCTCATTCAATAACATTTTTGAGACTATTTCATTAAAACACAAATTATTTGTAATACTACCTATGACAACAACTAGAGAACTTCATGACTCTAGTAGAGAACAAAACAAAAAGTATAGTTATCTTTATCTAAATTTATTAACATCAATAGATAATAGGTGAATTACAACAATATTGAAGTCATTTATATTCTCTATTACCAAGACTCTTTCCTTCATCCTTAGACAATATAGAATCTTGCAAAGGAGCAATTCATTCACTAGGAAATTATACTAATACAAATCCCCTATCACTTTCCATAACTCCTTCATTGTAGATTCACCTAAAATGCTCACTAATATTGAATTTGAAATACATATTATTATTACACTCTTTTCCTTCCAATCTAGCTTGGTCCAATCTTTTGTTGAAATCCTAGTTGGTGCAGTACCCACATCAATAGTGATTCACTGATCATTTTCCACCAAAAGATGTTCCAATTTGAGATCACATAGCTTGAAGCTTTTCGTATTGAATTTACCAATATCTATCTTTTAATTTATTTTCATTTCCTTTCAACATAAGAATTATCATTGTCCATCTCCCAATGTACCAATATTTTCCATAGCCTTGATACAAAACCCTTAGCTACAAGGAATCCCCATCTTCAAGTAGAATTTATTGAATATAAATTGTTTTCTTTACCCCTATATAGTTAATTACTACAAATAACTTATTAATTGAAAAATAAAATATTAAATGGAACGTGCACTCATTTAACAATATTTACAGGAACACTAGCATCCATTATTCACTCCTCCATGTCCATGAAATGACAACAACCCTAGCTAACTTCTCATTCCACTGGAGGGTCGATTATGTTTCATTCACGACATAACTAGAAGTCAAAACTTTACCTTAATTTCATTGGATTCCAAGGACAAATTCTATTAGGGTGATATCAATCATGAAATTTAAGAATTTGTTTAGCAAAGGGTGCCAAATTTATGTATCTCACATGAAAGAGGCACCTAGGGAAAGGGCATTGTTGGCTTAGTGGGGCCTGACCCATGTTTAGAGGTGATTTAGTCAAGCAAATCTCCATACTACTGGCCCTTGCGGCAACAGTCCGCGGGGCACAGACTGAGGTCTCACTCGAAGTAGTATGGGAGCATGCTAGAATCAGGTTTCCACACCCTTGGGATATCTGATGGGCTTTTGGAGGTCTACGGTTTGACCTGTTGCTGCACACATTTGCGATCCCTTCACGACCTATGGTGCGGCTGCGCAACCCTACACGGGGTGCGACCCATATAATACCCAAGTTCCTTTTTATTTAAATGATTAATTAACTTATGTGTGTGAGATTTATGATTATTACAGCATAATCAGCAACCATCTCAGTGCGCGTAATACATAAATGAATATAGATACAAAGAAGATAATGCACAACAATTACACAGAATTAGGATAAACTTCTCTTTATTAGCTTTCTGTTCACAATTACAGACTCAACTCCACCTTGCGCACTCAGCTGCAAGGGTTCCACGCACTCAGCTGCGGACTCTGCTAGGCCTTTGCACACTCAGTTGCAGAGCCTCTTCTACTACTACAACCCAAGACACTTAGACTTCTACTCTAAGCTTGAACCATTCCTTCACTACTCTCTCTATTCATCACTCCCTTTTCAACTTAGAGCCTCACTCTATTTATACAATCCCATGGTCTGCGGACCATGGTTAGGCTGACTTTACACTAATTTACAATACAATGTTTAGGGTGGACAACCCTATGACTAAATTGTACACTTTGCGCTCCGCGCCAGCAATTCACGGAGTTTTACAACATCTTTGACCAAAAATTGGGCTTTGAGCCCCAAAACCTGGAGTGGGCGGATTTCATGCCCAATATTCCCAAACAAAATCATCATGACTCATCCCGATAAATTGTTGTTGTGGCGATATCGGCACGGAGCCCCTTGAATCGATCGTGCGTTGCCTGGAGGTCTGCGGCGCACTATTCTATAGTCCGCTAGATCTGCTCCACTCTTTCAGCTGAATTATCACTGTCAAGGACAAATCCCTTTCTTAAGGCATGCATTGCCTTCATATGTGCGAGCTTTCCTTCTATGTTTACAATGATGAGGAAGGCCTCATCAATTCAAGGTTGGACGTGCGGTTTAAGGACTACCTCTTTCTATTGCGCGACATCCACTTGTTCCTTCAACACCTTTTCCTGTTGTAGCTTTGCAAGTCGTTGGGTCAGGATAACTGTCTGCGTCGTTCCACGCACACTGTCATACGGCACTTGAAGCTCCCATGCCTCCATTTCCAACATAGCAGTGCAGTTCTGTACTGCCTGTCCTATTTCCACTAGGCCTTTTTTAATAGCGCCAGTGCACTGTTCTCTAACTTCCAAGGGCATAGAGGACTACACCTTTAATCGCAGTTCGACAATATGAAGATTTAGGTTCAACTGTACCCTCATTCCTTCTTCCTTTGCCTCGCAGAATCCACTAGCTAACCTATGGATTCGCACTCCAATTGGTAGGTCTGTTGTGATTTCTAGTTCTAGAACGCGGCGACATGAATCCTCTACCATTTGCTCCAGCTGCTACTTTTGCATAAGCACTTCATCGCACTGGAGACTAAGCTGCTCAATGTTGATTCCCTGTTCGTTGAGCATCTGCACTGCGTGTGCTTCCCTAGCATGGAGTTCTACTATTGCTCCATCCTGCAAATGATATCATGTATCTTGCAGAAGGGCAGACACGTTTAGGCCAAATCCCTTGATCCTTCCCACCGCGGCTCTGTCCTCCTCGCCTTTTGTTGTTAGCGCTCCTTCCGACAGCACTATGGTGTTGGCCATTCTTGCACACATCAGCTTCTCTGCTGCTGATGTACCTGTGATACAATAGGCATCTACTGTTCCTTCTTGTGGGGCCCATGCCTGAAGTTCTTATAGCTGCGCCCTTAGGGTCCCCAACACATTCTGTTGCTCTGTCATAGCTTGCTGGAGTGCTTCCCGAATGACTTCGTGAACTGTTTTGTTGATGTCATAGAGGTCACCCTTTGTCAATGTAATTGGATCGATGTCCAATTTGGAAGCTTTGGCCCTCTTACATAACCTGACTGCTCCATGAAGTGTGACCATTTCAGTTGACTAGACATTGTGCTCAGGTCCGTGCCTTCTACTATATCTGGCCCCTGTCCTATAGACATGTCCTAGCCTCCTTACTCCTGTGTCACGGTGGCCCTTATTGCTTGTGCTGTTGCTGCTCTTTCAGCGGCCTTTGCTTGTTCTGTGGCTGCCTTTGCTACTTTGCAGGTGGCCCTTACCTCCGCGGCCACTTGTTCGTTTTCCCTCTACAAGGCCAACTTTGTGACATGCAACTTGGTTGCATGCTTCTGCTTTTGTGCTACTTTTCTATCCCTTTCTACCATGTCCGGGGTGCACCACTTAAGAGGCCATGAGTCAAGCACGAAGAAGATGGCATTGTCAATTGCGATGAAAGGTAGCTTGGTCCAGTTCTGTGCCAAATCCTTGCACACCTTGATATACACATTGTGCATATCTGCCTTAAAGTTTGCAAAGCTTTGCAAACTATTGTACACTGTGGGGGATAGCCACGGCCTTTTATTAATCCACATCTGGACACTCGACTCCATGAGCACCCATAAGATCTTACTCTCACTGATCCACGTGCCATCCTTTGTAGGCCAGAGCGATGCATATTTTGTAGCCTCTGGCAAGTCGTGTTCAATATGAGGGAACTGATTGTCCTTAGGCAATTCCCCTATCACCAGTAAGATAGAAAAAAGCAACCACGCGTAGTGGAAGATCTTGCCCTACTCCTAAGCTTCCATGTAGTTGGTTAGAAATTCTTCACGGAGGAATCTAGCCCAATTGAATTAGACCCCCTCCGTGCATCGTTTTTCCAGCACAATGACTGGCACTGGTTCCTCATCTCTGCAGCATTTTTGCATCACCTTCCTGGCTAGCAATTAGGTGGCTACGCGGACCCCTTTGTCTTCAATGCTACTGATTATGTTGCCTCTCTTCTTCTTTTCCAATTTATAATTCTTCTTCATGGCCTCTTTGAGTGCCAAATATCCTCTTTTGCTAGCTATCTCCATGAGGTCCTTTCCCTTACAGCGAAGCTGAGAAATCCTTTGAATAAGCTTCATCGTTATGGGAATAGCCTCCTCCAGCCATAAATACCCATCGTGCACCAGGAAAATCAGTTGCCTGATGACAAATATCGTGATCGGTTTGCGGTGAAAATGTGAAATCCATAGTAGTGTTCAAAATAATACTGAGAGGGGGGGTGAATCAGTATTATCAGGATAATTATTATTTTTCAAAACAACTGATATACGCTACTTCAATTTAATAAACCTGCGTATGTACGCGATTATGCAGAAGGAAACCCGCGTATACAGAACATGATTTTACTTTACTTAATCTTTCTGATGATGATTGTTAGTCATTGATGCAAAATCAAATAATAGTATCCAGAGATAGTAAAACAGAGCAAAAAGACAATCAGAAACAAGAACACAAGATATAAGGTGGAAACCCAATGTGGGTGAAAACCACCTACTGCAATTTGTCTCTATCTTCCTTTTAAATTAGTAAACTTCTTTTACAATGTACTGGTGCAGTCTTTTTACCTGTACGTAGGCTGCAACCTGCAGAGAGCTACAACTCTCTCTCGTTCTCCAGTTTCTCCTGGAAGGGAGCAACAACCCCCTTTAGCTTTTGCACTAGCCAAGATACTAGTTCATAGGAGCTGGCCTACAGAAGGCTACAACCTTCTCTTTCTTCCAGGGATCACTTTTCATCAATTTTCAAACTGGATCCATGAACATCAAACAATCATCAAGAATCAACCAATCTCCTTTTCACCAACTAGATCTGAAACAAGTAGATACTTCTCTGACAGTTGTACACAGAACACTGTACCAGAAACCACACAGCAGAAACAGAACCCAAAACACAGCAGCAATGAGCAGAAATAGCTAGATCACAACTTAAGGCATATACGCAATTTCAACCGTCTGCGACTTGCGTGCATACGCATCTGCGTATGGAACAACCTGCGTATACGCGCCTTTACTTCCCCTGAACGACGTGTATACGCGCCTTCACTTCACTGAACCTGCGTACAGATCTTATTCTTCCTTTTGCCCTAAAGTTCCTCCTTCCTTCAGATCCAGATCTGCGTCACCATCCAATATACCAGCTCTAGCCCTTTTTTAGATCTTCAATAATAATCCAGATGGTGATTTGTCACAAGATCTCCTTCCTCTTTTACAGTCCTAGGCCTTCCCCAATACCATGGTCCAAAACCATAACATTTCAATACCATGAACCTAAAACTAGGGATCGACACAATTGACGAGACGCCATGGTCCAAAACATAGGTTCAAGTTCCAAGATCTAACTGCCATGGACCAAAAGAATGATCACTAACATATACGCGCTTTTGTAATGTATAACCTGCGTGTATACGCGCCTTCGTCTAGATGAACCTGCGTATATGTCTTTTTTTACTTTCTGAGTGCCTGAACTGAGATCTGTTACCAAAGAAGGTTGCCATCAAGGACAACACCTGTGCCATAGCTCCAAACCTGTGCCATAATGCCAACAATCTCCCCCTTTGGACTTGATGGCAACACCAAGATCCAAGATCATTCTCCCCCTTTGTCATCAAGGGCAAAGGGTTGTGCTCCCCCTGAGTATATGCTGAAATTTTCTGTGCTGACCATGCTCCCCCTGACTGTAGGCAAGATCTGCAAGAAAAAATATGTTCTTGAAGAAGAATACAAGACCTTCCTATCACCATAAGACTTAGTACATACATCCATCACCCAACCAAGTGGGGATCATCCAATCAGAAATTTACATATGATGACCAAAAATATTACATCTTCCTCCCAGGCATAGTGGGGAAACTAATATGGGCCGTTTACATGACCTTGACACCATCTAAGAAAGAGATACATGACATAGAGATGACTATTGAAAACATGACTTATAAAAGTCAACAACTGATAGCAGCATCAACAGACAACGATTATTCAGATCAGCAACCAAGATTTCCTTCTGCTCGCCTTCTGCCTTTGTTTTACCTGAAATCAACAACAGCTATGGACTAGAACAAAAGCTTCTAAACTAATGCCAACAATGCATAATTAGAAGATTATCTGCTCCCCCTGAACCTGTGCCGAATGGTCTCTGTCATACCCGTATCAAAATATCTTCAACCAGAGCCTGCTCCTTTTGAGAACCAACAAACCTTCATATACGCGACTGTCTCTGTACCGACCGGCGTATGTACGCGGATACTCCTTATCCATCACGCGTACACCCAATTTTCTCTGAAGATTTAACAGCAAGAGGATATATTCATAACTCCCAGCTTCTGTCTGAGATATTCAAAAGTTTCCCTGGGCAGTGGTTTGGTGAAAATGTCAGCAACTTGTTCCTTAGAAGGAACATACTCCAATTTGACCTTTTGTTCCAACACTTGTTCCCGAAGAAAGTGATACTTGATCGATATATGCTTGGTCTTTGAATGCATGACAAGATTTTTTGAAATGTTGATTTCACTTGTATTATCACATAAGATGGGGATAGGTGGTGTACAAGTGATTTGAAAATCCTGCAAGGTCTGCATCATCCAAAGAAGTTGAGTGTAGCAAGATGCAGCTGCCGCATATTCTGCTTCAGTTGTAGATAAGGCAATCGAACTCTGTTTCTTGCTGAAGCAGGATACTAATCTGGAACCCATAAAGAATGCTCCACCACTTGTGCTCTTCCTGTCATCCACGCTTCCGGCCCAATCTGCATCTGTATAAGCATGAAGTGTGAGATCTATATCTGTAGGATACCATAAGCCATAGCTTTGAGTCCCTTGAAGATATTTGAAAATTCTCTTCACTGCTTGAAGATTAGTTTCCTTTGGATTTGCCTGAAATCTCCCAACTATTCCCACTGCATGCATGATGTCTAGTCGGGTACCTGTCAAATAAAGTAGACTTCCAATCATAGTTCTGTAGGTTGGTTGATGCACAACTGCTGATTCATCATTTGCACTGAGACTGCATCCTGTAACCATGGGGGTACATACTGGTTTTGCATCTTCCATGCCATATTTCTTCAAAATATTCTTGAGATACTTGGTTTGAGACAAGAAGATCCCACCTTCATTTTGTTGGATTTGCAATCCAAGAAAGTATGTCAGTTCTCCAAGCATAGACATTTCGAATTCTTTTTGTATTACCAAGGCAAAATTTTGACTCATAGCATCTTCATTGCTGCCAAAGATAATGTCATCTACATACACAACAAGTATTAGCAATTTGTCATTTTGAATTTTTAAATAAAGATTGCTATCGGATGATCCTTTTGAAAATCCTTGTTGATGAAGATATTTTTCCAATCGGTAGTACCAAGCCCTTGGAGCTTGTTTAAGACCATAGAGAGCCTTTTTCAGTCTGCATACAAGATTTGGATCATTCCCAAGGATGAAACCATCTGGTTGCTCAATGTACACTTCTTCTTCTAAGTCCCCATTTAGAAAGGCAGATTTTATGTCCATTTGAAAAACTTTGAAATTCTGAAAGCTTGAGAGAGCAAGGAACATTCGGATGGCCTCAAGTTTAGCAACCGGAGCAAACGTCTCTTCAAAATCTATCCCTTCTTGTGGAGCATACCCTTTACAAACAAGTCTAGCTTTGTTTCTAATAACTTCCCCATTCTCATTCAACTTGTTCTTGAAGATCCATTTTGTCCCTATGACATTCTTATCTTTTGGTCTAGGAACCAACTCCCAAGTGTTGTTCTTTTCAATCTGCTCAAGTTCTTCATCCATTGCCTTGACCCAACATTCGTCTTTACATGCCTCTTTTACATTTTGTGGCTCAGTGGAGGAGAGTAATTCCAAGTAGCTTGAGGTTTATGCAACTGTTCTTCTGGTTTGTACACCTGCTTCCTTCTGCCCCAAAATCTGAGATTCCAGATGATTCTTCTGCACGTACCTAGATGGAGTCTTCTCTTCTACCCTTGTCTGTTCCTCTGGTGCCTCTTGAGGTTCTTCTTCATCATCTGTCTAATTTGGAGAGTAATCTTCATCTTCTTCGATATCTTCATGATTTACTTTTCTGGGGACGTATCCTTTTTCATCAACCACTACGTCAATGCTGTCAACAATTCTTCCAAGTCTTTTATTATAGCACTTATATGCTTTACTATAGGGAGAATATCCAAGGAGAATGCCTTCATTTGCTCTAGGTTCAAGTTTGCCAAGATGTTCATCTGTATTCTTAATATAGCATTTGCTCCCAAAAATTTTGAAATGCTTTACCGAAGGAGTTTTACCATACCAGAGCTCATGTGGAGTTTGAGTGCTATTCACTCGGACATTTGTTTTGTTGAGAATAACAACCGCAGCATATGCAGCTTCACCCCAGAAGGTTGCGGGAGTTCCAGACTCATCAAGCATAGCACGGGCCATTTGTTGGACAGTTCTGTTCATCCTTTCCACCACTCCATTTTGCTGAGGAGTCCTAGCTGTAGAGAAGTCCCTTCTTATTCCATGCTCTTCACAGAAATTGAAAAATTCATTTGAGGTAAACTCCCCACCTCTGTCGGACCTTAGACATTTAATTTTGTAATCTGATTCATTTTCAACAAAGGCTTTGAAAGATTGGAATTTTTCGAATGCTTCGTCCTTGTGCTTCATAAGTCCTAACCAAACCATCCTGGAGAAGTCGTCAATGAATAATATAAGGTATTCTTATCCTCGAGGTGAACTTGTCCTAAATGGACCACATACATCTGTATGAACTAGCTCAAGAGGCCTACTGGCAGATCCTTCCTTCTCAGGGAAGTTAGTTCTGGTTTGCTTCCCAAACTGACATGATTTGCATATGGTGTTTTCTGGAATTTTAATGTTTGGTAGACCACAAACTGCCTGCTACTTGCATGCTTTCCTTATTTGTGAGAAGCTTAGATGCCCCAACCTCCGGTGCCACAACCAGTGTTCATCATTCTTGCTCAAATAACATTGTTGTTCTCCTTCTTCAAATATGTATAGATTGTTTGGAGTTCTTTTGCCTTCGATTACTGTTCTTCCTGTATCAAGATCATGAACCCTGCACCCATCTGATCGAAATATCACCTCGGTCCCATTATCGCACATTTGACTGACACTCAATAAATTATGTTTCAAGCCATCAACATACAAAACATTACCAACTTTGACATCCTCTTTCAACTGAGCAATGCCTTTTCCCTTTATTGCTGCTGGGGTATCATTTCCAAAAGAAACTTTCTTTCCCTTTTCTAAAGCAGTATATGATTCAAGTTTTTCTTTATCACCTGTCATATGCTTCGAACATCCACTGTCGATGTACCATTGGTTTTCTTGACCGTCCGCATATAAAGCTATCCCACATCTTTCTGGTTGTGGTTCCTTGATTCTCCATGTTTTGGCACTTGAGGTTTGTTCCTTCTGAGTTGATTTCCAGAACCTGCTCCTGCATTCAGAATCTTCATGACCAAAATATTACAAATAAAACATTCAATTTCACTTTCAAGGGCAGAAAAGTTGTTATAGGTCCTCTTCGTGATTGCAGGCATATTTCTTTGTTTTTGAGCTTCTCTAGTCATGATTGTCTTATAGGCAACACATTGAGCTGCTTTGTGACCAAAGTTATGGCAAGAGAAACATTGGCCATTGAAGAAATTCCTGCGACTATCACCCAACCGATTATAGTTTCTACTGCCATCCATTCTTGAAGAAAATTGGGAAGATTTTTCCTGTGGTTGATTGTAGCTTCTGTTTGTCCTTAAGGTAACATGCCCCCGATTTTCTTGATAGTCTTTGTTTGTTCTTGAAGAAGACTGTCCTTGATTTACCTGATGATTTCTATTAGGCCTTTGCTCACTCCTTCTTGCTGCATCAAGATAACTTTTAGAGGTGGAAGCTTGAGATGTTTCTCCATTATACCCTAGACCTGTCTTGGTTAGAGGGGAACGCTGCACACTGATAATCTCATCCATGGTTTCAGATCCTTTAACAAATTTAAGATTAAGAGCCTTTGTTTTCTCAATTTTTTTTCTAAGGCCAACAATTTCACATTCTAACTTCTCAAGAGATTTTTCTTTCTCATCAAGTTGAGATTGTAGAGAGTCAATGATCACATTACTTTCATCTAAACATATTTTGAGTCTAGTAATCTCATCATAAAAACCATCCACATCTATAGCATCCATGTAATCATCATCTTCAAAGGCCATTAAATGCTTATAGTGGTTACCTCGTTCATCTTCATCGCTATTTGATAGTCCATCACTATCTTCATGAGTGTAGTAGCTTTTCTTATTTGCATTTTGTTTCTTGTTCCATCTAACATGTTCCTTCCCCTTGTCAATCTTATCTTTGTGAGGACATTTGGCAGCATAGTGACCTACTCTTCCACAAGAAAAGCATTTGAATGGTAACTTACCTCGGAAACGTCTAGTGCCCCGTTGAAGATTTTTGACAAAGTTTGATTCTTCTTCTTCTTCTAATATGTGTCCAAGCTCATAGCAGTTTCCTTTGCCAGAAGCCTTGAAGGCAGCTTCTCTCCTGTCTGATCGTCCACCTTTCCTCATTTCATAAGCAGTTAGAATTCCATGCAGCTGTGACATTTTAAGGTCTTGAAGCTTTTCTTTTTCTTCTATAGCAGAAACTTTAAATTCAAATATAGGGGACAAATATCTTAGAACTTTTTCAACTAAAACAACCTCCTTTACTTCTTCACCCAAATTTTTCATACAATTAACAATCTCATCTACACGAAGAAAATAGTTAGCCACACTTTCATCATTATACATTCTGAGATTTTCATACTGAATT
>APFE031013155.1:28934-77861 GCA_000404065.3 Pinus taeda | reverse complement strand
TCATCTCCTTCATAGCTTGTGACGATTTTGTCCCATATTTCTTTCGCAGATTTGTAGTGCATTACCTTCATGAATTCGGATTGGGATATACATCCTAATAGGGTACTGACTGCTTTTGCATTTGTTTCATACTTCTTTTTCTCGTCTGCATCTGTAGGAGTAGTTGAAGGAAAAGCATAGCCTGTCTCTACGATATTCCAAACTTATGTACCAAGAGATTGAAGATAGGCAGTTAACTCTTACCTTCCAATAATTGAAGTTTGTCCCATCAAAAACCGGTGGCCTGATAGATGCTTCCCTCTCGTAGTTGCTCATGATGAACGATCTTCCTTCAAGCAATCAAGCTTCTTTAGAAGGACCTGCTCTGATACCAATTGTTGAAAATAATACTGAGAGGGGGGGTGAATAAGTATTATCAGGATAATTATTCTTTTTCAAAACAACTGATATACGCTACTTCAATTTAATAAACCTGCGTATGTACGCGATTATGCAGAAGGAAACCCGCGTATACAGAACATGCTTTTACTTAATCTTTCTGATGATGATTGTTAGTCAGTGATGCAGAATCAAATAACAGTATCCAGAGACAGTAAAACAGAGCAGAAAGACAATCAGACACAAGAACACAAGATATAAGGTGGAAACCCAATGTGGGTGAAAACCACCTGCTGCAATTTGTCTCTATCTTCGTTTTAAATTAGAAAACTTCTTTTACAATGTACTGGTGCAGTCTTTTTACCAGTACGCAGGCTGCAACCTGCAGAGAGCTACAACTCTCTCTCGTTCTCCAGTTCCTCCTGGAAGGGAGCAATAACCCCCTTTAGCTTTTGCACTAGCCAAGATACTAGTACGTAGGAGCTGGCCTACAGAAGGCTACAACCTTCTCTTTCTTCCAGGGATCATTTTTCATCAATTTTCAAACTAGATCCATGAACATCAAACAATCATCAAGAATCAAACAATCTCCTTTTTACCAACTAGATTTGAAACAAGTAGATACTTCTCTAAAAGCTATACATAGAACACTGTACCAGAAACCACACAGCAGAAACAGAACCCAAAACACAGCAGCAATAAGCAGAAACAGCTAGATCACAACTTAAGGCATATACGCAATTACAACCATCTGCAAATTGCATGCCTACGCATCTGCGTATGGAACAACCTGCGTATACGCGCCTTTACTTCCCCTGAACGACATGTATACGCACCTTCGCTTCACTGAACCTGCGTACAGATCTTATCCTTCCTTTTGCGCTAAGGTTCCTCCTTCCTTCAGATCCAGATCTGTGTCACCATCCAATATACCAGCTCTAGCCCTTTTTCAGATCTTCAATAATAATCTAGATGGTGATTTGTCACAAGATCTCCTTCCTCTTTTATAGTCCTAGGCCTTCCCCAATACCATGGTCCAAAACCATAACATTTCAATACGATGAACCCAAAACTAGCGATCGACACAATTGATGAGACGCCATGGTCCAAAACATAGGTTCAAGTTCCAAGGTCTAACTGCCATGGACCAAAAGAATGATCACCAACATATACGCGCTTTTGTAATGTATAACCTGCGTGTATACGCACCTTCGTCTAGATGAACCTGCGTATATGTCTTTTTCTACTTTCTGAGTGCCTGAACTGAGATCTATTACCAAAGAAGGTTGCCATCAAGGACAACACCTGTGCCATAGCTCCAAACCTGTGACATAATGCCAACAATTAGGTGGAGTAGCCTGGCCTTCTCCACACCACGCAACCATTTCTGCAGCTCTAGTGTTGTAAATAACCCCTCCTTGCTTTGTTTCATGAGGTTCTCAGTCTGTAAATGTGGGAACTTTTCACTATCCGTGAGGTCCCAATCTTCAAATTTCATTGTGGGCACACAGCCCAGAGCTGAGCCCTCAAACAAAATTCCATCTGGGAGGAGTGGGGTTTGGAGTGTGCTCTTAGTAGCATCCAAATCCTTGGTTACCTTAACATTCCCTTTCCATGGAAGAACATACGTGGGAAGTTTTACTATAGTGAGCACCGGCTAGATGTCTTATTCCATTTCTTCATCTACCTCTATCTCCTCGACGAAAGCCTAGAGGTCCTCCTCATCATCATCTATCTTAAGGTTGACAACCTTGCCCTTTTCTTCCATTCAAAGTTTACCAAATCGCAGATTTTGTGGGGACATGCAGACTGGTCCCGCTTCCTATGTATCCTTCTTGGGCCTTGGTGTCTAAGGTGATTTTGGAATTTCCAGCGCATCCCCCACCTGAACCGTAGGGCTCTATGCAGCTTCCTTGATAGTGCTCTCTACAAAGCCCACACCTCTCCTGGCAGTTGTCATCTTGTCCGAACTATTTGTGGTTGTTCGCGAACTTGGGGGCTCAAATACCGCTTGGCACTCAACACTCTGTGCTCTTCGTAATAGCTCAAATCTCAAATGGACAAGTGTTGTCTTGTTGCAAGCCTTGGGATTTTTATAGCGTATTTTGAACTTGAATTTGACTGTTCCCCCCATTTATGAGTCATAAATGCATTCTTGGCAGTAGATCATCCCAAATGTAGCTCTAAATTCATGTCTTAATTTCCCACTTCCTACTCCCTTTTGCCTTAAATTGGACATCTCATCATGAATAGTGACATCAACGGTTACTTCCCAGCCTACCCGCACGGCAGTGCAGCCTTCCGTGCACGGGCGTAGACCTTGTACCATGTTGATTTTGCATGCACCTCCCTCATCGCGCAGGTCCAAAACAGACACTTTTAGAATCTCGTACTCTCTTTCAACTGTCTGGAGCATTGAGACTGTGCTCCCTACGGCTAGTCAGGTGGTTGCCCCACTTGTGCATGACTACAACTCACCTTCCAGCATAGCCTGTGAACTCTCCTCACTTGCCCTCGCGATAGCTAGCGCTGTATGTTCTACCTTATGCGGTGCGCTGCCCTTGTTCTTGCATTCGGTAAGGTGCGGTCTCAACCATGGTAGCAGAGTCATAAATTCTTGGTGTCAATCTTCTAATGCAGTGGTATGACCATCCGTATCTTGCCTTGTCATCCTTAGTTTATCGATGAGACATGCTTGCGTGACCCTGCTTTTTAGTCTTTTGATCTTAGCATCCATCAACATGTTTTTCTTCCTTAATCATACCCAATCTTCTTCAAGTTCACGAAGATTGAGGTTCCTTCATTGAATGGCTTCCCAAATCCATATATGGTCATCCTCGCGTAGCTGTGTGATTCCTTCGTCCTGGTCTTCACGCACTGTCATAATGGTAAGAGTTATTACATGTGGATACCTTTCAGTATTCCCTTAAAAATCTCAGTTTCTACTCTGTTTCGCACTTTTAGAATCATCTTTGTGCTCAGGTTTTTGCACATGGTCCTATAAGCCCATCGAACCACTAGCATGCATAGGTTCCAATCAGTTCATCTCGTCTGGTAAACCTTGTGTGGTACTTCGCGCACTCTATCCAATGCTTCGTAATGGAGAATTGGTAACATGCATTGCCCTTCCTACTATTGTGGTTTGTTCCAATTCTCTAGGTTGTGAGCTTGTGCATACTATATAGCATATGCCTATACCCATCAAGAAAGGTGGGCGTGTAAGTTTTTATGCCCCAGCTGATTGGCTTTCGTTCGAAGTTGGGGTTTTCCAAAATGTAGGCGCATCATCCTTCTCCATCTCTGCCAGTCTTGAAAAGTTCCTTGATGCGTACCCCACCATCATGCAAGTGTTGACACAGTGCCCACTTCAGCACATCGAACCGATGTTGCTCTAGTACTGCACTTTCAAATTGACTCAGAAATTCAGCCACTGCTGTCAATCCATCACATGTCAGAAACTCCCTTGCCTCTGTTGTTACGCAACGCAATGATCTGATCATCATGTTGCAGTTCATTGTTGTTACTTTGTGGCCAATTCTTCCATCACTCTATCTCTTCGTATGAATCCGAAGTGCAAGATATTTCGTGCTCCCACGAAACCCTCTCATCCACAGTCAGATTCACCCAATCCTCTCTTTGTGCAGTTATCTTATAGATACAGTCGAGATCGTCATCACTATCGTCGCCATGCACTGGTTTAGTGTATCGCACTCCTTCGGTTGGGTCTAGTGGTACTACTACACGTAGTGACTTTTTCTCAAAGATCATTTTGTGCTTCTTCAAATTTATGACTCCATTCGTACTAGTAGCCCAATCTATTCCTAGTAACGCGGGATAGGGATTGGTGTCATCGACAATCTCTATCACTTCAAAATCCACCTGTGCGGCCGCGCCTTCAATATCGATTGTTACCCCTTGCAATCTTCCCATGGGTAAAATCTTTTGTTGGTTCACCATCCGTAACTAAATAGGGGACCATTACAACGTGGGTCTGCCCATGCGTTCCCATGTTTGCTTTGGTAGTACATTCGTGTTTGAGCCTAGATCCAAGATTACCTAATCCTTTTCATATTCACCTATTTGCGCAGTCAACCTCATCTCCCTTCCTATGCACAATGCATGCTTTCCCAGTTTTCGGACCACATGCAGTTCTCCTTACCCCGCGCACCTAGTGATCAGTTCCTGTAGCCCTTTGACTGCCTTACTGTAGTGCAACAGTTTCGTGCATGTCTCCAGAAAGGTAGTGAGCATGGAAGGATCCATCCCTGGTTTTAATTGACCCTTACTACCTGAAGTGGAGGCTTCTGTGAAGCTCTTCTTACCTTCCATGAATGTCTCCTTTGCGCATTCGAAATCAAACTCGTTTTCCTTTATGGGAGCCTTGCGAACCCATGCGATTTCTTCTGGATGCTTCCCTTTATCATCTCCCATTGTCATACTGCTCCTAAGCATCATGTTTACATTTGGGTTTTCTTCGTGCGGTTTAGAATTCATCATTTGTAAATTCTAGGTTGAAGGGGGCTGGAGTACCGCCTTTTCACACATCTTCACTATCAGCAAAGGGCAATCTTCCGCCTCATGATCAAACTAGTTATAGTACCAACATGTTATCCTAGATGGGTTCGTACAATCGTGGGCATAACGCCTTGGCCCTCCACAATTGTAACAAATTATATGTCTGTGACCCCTTCCTGGTCCCATTCCACCTCGACCCTAACCACACCCCTGAAACCAAACGCGTGCCATCCTTGCATTTAGGTCGAGGGCTCGCGTTTCGGTCTGTACCTTATAGGCAGGATTCTGCTCCATCATTAGTTCATAGCTTCGGCAGGTGCATTTGTCATGGCCTACCGAACTACAAATATGACAAAACAATTGCTGGGATGTCTACGTATACTTTTGCAACAGATGACAATTATTTGTGGTATGTCTTCCTCCTATCTGGTAGATCATGCACCATAGTGCAGACACCGCACTCAACCCTGCATGTACCTCCGGCCTTAATGGCATTGGCCTTCCTCATACCAAGTAGTTAGCGAACACTGGACAATGATCTTTGTCGTGGCCCTGGCTTTTGCATTTTATGCACCATACTTTCTCACGCGCTTCTAGCCGAGGTGCCCTATCCTATTTCAAACTCTGCATTTCCAAACATAGATTTTGTAGCTATGTGTGGATCTGTCAGACTCCCAATTGAGGGTCTTCTATAGGGGTCTCATGCATCCTCATTTCCATCTCCAACGCTTCGGACTGGGTGGAAATTTTTTGCTGTGACAACATTGTCCTTAAGTGTGGCGTAAGTGAGGTCACAAACCATGTGCAATGTTGTTCATCCATTAACATCATATTGGCTTTGCAGATCATACTCTTCAGCCTTTGGTCCAGATCATAAGGGGTCTTGCCTAGGAGCATCGTGATCTCTAAATCTAATGATTGACTGTGTCTCTAATTTTGGCCTGTTAAATTCCTTGTTCAACGCATTCTAGATCTATGTAGTTCTCTCATTTCGGTGGTCATTAGAATGCTTGATATACCACGTTAATGTGTGATCCCGCATCGCGCTCACCAGTGTAGCTGTTTCGATATTATCATCCATGACGCCTTGTGCTTCCCATACTTCTCTTACTACGAACAACAATTGGTCTGGATCTTCATTCCCTACTCCTCTGAATACTGGTAGTTTGATCACACTCACCATACTGAACTGCGGAGGTGGTGGAGGTGGAGTGGGTGGAGATGGAGGTGAGGGGTGTGAAGCAGGTGGTGGTGTGGGTGGAGGTGGTAAACGTGAAATTCTCTACCTTATCAAACTTACTGTGCTTCTCGAAAAAACCTTCCCGAGCTCGTCCTCACTCTCTGGCAAGGGTGAAATTAAGGTATTGTTTTCTAACTCTTCACTACTTCTGCTTCTGTAGATCTTTCCACTTCGCGTAGTCCCAAACATTAATTTATTCGCATAACTCACTTTTCACACAATAGCATCTTAATCCAAGTGTTCAAAGATTTAACATACTTACCTCATGGTCCCTTGAGAAAACATCGCTCTGCCTCACTATAGCTGATGGTCGTGTCTACCGCGAACTTATTGATAAATCCTCCTATTATTTGGTCGAGCCAGTACTCCACAGCTCGCACTATCTTCTCTTCCAAGGCTTCTAGTCTGTGCACTAGTTCCGGAGTCCACACTATTGGTCTGTCGAGCCTACACCTTCCCTGGCTATCCACTAACTTTGTGATCCACTCATACAACTCCGATGGAAAATATGCAAGGAAAATTTCATGGATTTCAGTGTACAAGTAGCGATCCAACCACTGTTCCTTAGATACTTGTGGATTTCTGTTCTCTTGCACTACGAACTCGTGAATCTTCTTGTCCAACCACTCTTCAATTTATTTCTTTGTAGGGTTCTAGTGGCACAACATCAGACATCCTTTATGCAGATCCCGGTCCCAGCAACGGAACCATTTGCTGGCTTAGTGGGGCTTGACCCAAGTTCAAAGGTGATTTAGCTAAGAAAATCCCAGTACTACTGGCCGTTGCAGCAGCAGTCCATGGAGCGCGGACTGAGGTCTCACTCGAAGTAGTATGGGAGGATGCTAGAACTAGGTTTCCACACTGTTGGGATGTTTTATGGGCTTATGGAGGTCCGCGATCTGACTTCTCACTGTGCACACTTGCGATCCCTTTGCGACCTGTGGTGTGGCTTCTGCTTAACCCTACTCAGGGCATGACCCATATAATACCCAAGTTCCTTGCTATTTAAATGATTACTTAACTTGTGTATGTGAGATTTATGGTTATTACAACATAATCAACATTCATCTCAGTGTGCACAATACATAAACGAATATAAACATAAGGAAGATAATGCACAACAATTACACTAAAGTAGGATAAACTTCTCTTTATTAGCTTTTTGTTCCTAATTACAAACTCGATTCTTCCCTATGCACTTGGCTACAAGGGTCTGCACACTCATCTACAGACTCTACTAGGCCTTTGCACACTCAGCTGCAAAGCCTCTTCCTACTACTACAACCCAAGACAATTAGACTTCTACTCTAAGCTTGAACCATTCCTTCGCTACTCTCTCTATTCATCACTCACGTACAACTTAGTGCCTCTCTCTATTTATAGAATGCCATGGTCTTCGGACCATGGGTAGGCTGACTTTACACTAATTTACAATACAATGTTTAGCGCAGACAACCCTATGACTCAAGTGTACACTTCGCGCTCTGTGCCCACAATTCGTGGAGTTTTACAACATCTTTAAGCAAAACTCAGGCTTTGAGCCCCAGAATCTGCTATGGGGGGATTCCCTGCACAACAGGCACCAGATATTGAATATCAGTAGGTATTTAAAGAAGTTGAATTTGTATGTTTTGAAATCCTAGGTTTACCACCAAAAAGGGATATTGAATTTCCCATATATTTGGTACCTGGATATTCCCTGAAGTCCAAGACACCATACAAGATGATCATACTACAAATTAATAAATTACAAATGTTATTCGGAGTAATTTTGAGGAAGGGGTACATATGCCAAAGTATGTCTCCTTGGGGTGTGCGAGAACTCTATATTAAAAAGAAAAAAGGTACACTAAGGTCTTGTATTGATTTCATAAAACTAAACAAGGTAACAATGAAGAAACAGTATCACTTTCCAAGAATATATGATGTTTGATCAACTAAGGGAGCTAAAGAATTATCCAATATTGATTTGAGGTCAATGTACCATTATTTAAGAAGGAGGAGAACGTCAATAAGAGAAAATTCCTAACTAGATATGGAAATTATGCATTTGTGGTCACACCATTTGTGTTATATAATACACTAGTGTGCCTTATGAATGGAATTGTCCATAGTTATTTGGATATGTTTGTTATTTTGTTTTTGGATGATATCCTAGTTTGTTCAAAATATGAATAAGAACAAGAAATTAATTTGAAAAGGTGTTTCAGGTGCTTAGTGAACAATAGTTTTATGGGCTGAGTAAATATTTTCACAAAAATATGATTCATCATTTGGTTGATACCATATTACATAAGTAGGTAGTAGTAGACCTAGAGAAGCTCAAGGTAATAAGGGAGTGGCAAACTACATAAAAAAATTATAGAGGTTAGATCCTTCATGGGATTAGTAGTACCAAACGAGATTTATTAAATGGTTCTCGAAAACACATCCTATAGCTTCTTTGAAAATGAAGGGTGTAAAATCTTAGTGGTCTCATAAGTGTGAATAGGCCTTTAAAAAATTATAACTATGCTTAATGAGTATACCAATACTAAGGACATATTATCGAAATGAAGATATCATTGTGTGCACTCAGACACACAAGGAGGGGCCTAAAAGAGTCCTCATGCAAGATGGTGATGTGATATGTTATGAATCAAGGAATTTGAAGGACAACAAGTAGAATTATGCCACTTATTATGTGGATTTGGTCACCATCATACATTTATTGAAAATGTGGAGGCATTACCTCACAGCGAAAATATTTTAACTAAGAAGAAACCACAATGGTTTGAAGCACTTGTTTGGACAACTAACTTTAAATGTCACAAAAAGCATAGGGTTTGAATTGTTGGTTTATTATGACATTGAAATAAACATATAAAATGTATTTATAATAAGGTGGTTGTTGTACTCAATGGAAATATGTATACAATGCATGCTACAACCATAAGGATATACAAATATCATTTAGAAATCATGATTTTCATAGGATGGCAATTCTGATTAACAATACATGAAATGAGAGTGATACACCAAAATATTTTAAAACAAATGTACATGAACTATGAGCTAAAATAGGTTGGAACAGTCATGTACAAACGAAAAAATGATGTTCCAAATACTCATGGGTGGATAGTTGTGGTGTTGAATGAGATGCATAAGGTACCTTATACTAGACATCTAGAATACCGGAAGTCAATTTCAACACTTAAGAAATAATACTCTTAGGTAGGTATGAAAATGGAGTTGAATGATTATATCGGTAGGTGTTTCAGTAAAAGATAAAGAAGTATGATCATAGACATCTAGTTAGATTGCTATAACCAGTGCCCATCCTTAAGTGGGAATGGAAAGATTGTCTATATTGACATTATTACAAATTTTCCCAAGATTATGAGAGAACAGAATTCCATCTTAATTTTTGAGGATAATCTCATTGAGGTTATCATTTTATTCCAACAAATTCAGCACACAAAGAATCAAGTGTTTTTCAATTTTGAATGAAGGAAATTGCAAGCCTAGATGGTGTTCCCAAGACAATTATTTCATATAGGGATCCTAAGTTTACATCAAATTTTAGACAAGTTTACACAAGATTTTTGGAATTAGCCTAAATTGTAGTACAACATACCATCCAAACATAGATGGATAGATATTGAAAGTTAATCACGCGATTGACGATATCTTGGAAATGTTGTGATAGAAAATCCATCAAATTGGGAATAATATTTATAATTGGTGGAATTTGTATATAAAAAGGGGTACCAAGCTTCATTGAATATGATCCCATTAGAGGATTTCTATGACATAAAATGAAAATCACATGAGAGATGGGACAACCCCGTGGACAGGGCCATTGTTAAACTAAACATTCTTAGAGAAACAAAAGAGAAATTAGTAAAAATCAAGTAGAATTTAAAAGTTGCAAATGATAAACATAAGGAATATGAAAAAAAACATGGAATTCAATTCTCATGATCATGTCTTCTGAAGAGTGAATGAGAATAAACGTTAATTGAAATTGGGTGGTTGTGAAAAGTTGGGAGCTAAATTTTGTTGGCCATTTGACATATTGGATATGATTGGCTGTATTGCATATATGGTTTCATTGATATAATATAGTCATATTTATAATGTGTTTCATATTTCATTACTTAAAAATTGTGTTCCTGATCCTAATAGCATAATTTGAAGGGACATGATTTAAGTGGAGATTGAGAGAGACTTCTAGGTCTAGCTAGTGGAATTTTTGGACAAGAAGGTTAATGTGCTCCAAAATTGAGCCATCACCTTGTTAAATGTGAAATAGATACTTCCCAATTTTTTGGATGCCACATGGGAGAATGAAAATACTACAAGAGAAAAGTACCCTTATGTTTTTCAGTAATTTTTTTGTATATATGTGTATATATGCATTAAGGAAAATGCATAATTAAGAGGGATGGAAATATAACATCCGTTACATGACTCTTATGTGTGATGTCCATATCATGTTTAGGATGGTGAGCAAAGGACTACTTTTTGGGTTGGTGTTTAAATCTATATATGTGTTTTAGGCAAGTGTTCATGCATTTATATGTTTGATCTATCATAATTGAGCAAGAACTTGAACTGCTCTGATTCATCACCATATATAGATGATTCCATCATAGCCTTTATTACTCATGGAAAAGGGGTTGACCATTTGGGGACTATGAAGAGGACTCTAGAACGGTAGAATTGTATCTCACGTTAAGGGTTGAATAGGCCAAATCTAAATATTGCAAAGATTTGGCGTTGTATTATAACTCTTCAACTACAGGAAAATCGGTTACATTCTATTCAAAAGAATTTTGTTTCATAGTAGAGTAGAGTAGCTAAAAGTAACAAAAAAAAAAAAAAAAACCTAGGAATAATAGGGATCATTTGTCTTAGGTATCTCAATAGAGTGCATTCCTTTTTGTGTTTTCATAATTTCCATTCAGATAGAAGAGAATGGTTTAGTCTAACCTTCCAACTAGGTTTTATGTTGAAAGGGTTTTCTAAATCATATACTAGTGTTTATTGTGATTTGTGTGTGTTTTTGCTTCATTGTTCTATATATTTTTCATCCTATCTATTAAATACATAAGTAGAAAGCCAATAATTAATAAATCGATAAATTTAGGGAGAAATTAGCCCTTATGGTATAGATTTTAGATTTTAACATATTTTTATTGACAAACTATGTAATGGAATATCCGTGAAAATTTACATAGAATATTGGTATTGTAGTAGGATTCTATGGACATTTCTTAGTATTGGTGAATATTCCAACATATGCATCACAAGATCCATGATTTATTCCTTATGTACCTAAGGCGTATACAAAACCATCTACAAAAATAGATGATATTGTTGAAACCAAGAATGATGAATAAGGTTTTTGTGTAGGTGAAGCACTTGGAAAAAATAGGTGAAAAGAATGGGAAATCAAATGGTTGAAAGTAGAAGGAATACTAGGAAACATCTAAGTAAGGGGATAAGCAGTGGAAATAGGGGAATGATAAGAATGTATTGGTGGGAACACACTAGTAAAAATATCCTAAAATCCATTGCAACCATTATAACATTGATAGCCATTGGAGGAAGTGTTATAAATTACATCCAAAACATAACCCAAAGTACTAGGTAAAGAAAAATCTCATACCGACACATTTGAGCAATCAGGTGGAAAACAACTTAGACATGCATGAGAATATTATTTTCACAGCGGTGCATAAAGGAAAATATCTAGGTAATGTTTAGCAATAGAATGAGGAGAATATCACAAAACCCTTCCATATAAATATATAAGCTTAAAAGGAAAATATTTATGTTTTTTCCAACCGAAGATGAAAGATGAATCTCATTGTAGTATAGCTAGTCAATGAATTGGGACTAGAGGTTTGAGATAATCCTAACCCATATCAGTTAGGGTGGTCAAATAATGATGCATAAATCATGGTAAAAAAATAATGTAAAATAAGATTTTCTACCAATTATGATTTTATTCATGATGTATAATTGAGGTGTGTTTGGAATCCCTTACATGCACACATGGGATGTGATCTTCATGTCTAAAACAAAAAAATACCACTTCGTCAAGGATGGAAAATTATTAATCATTAACGTGCAAGGGCAAGCATAAAATATGTTTGTTAGGTGCAAACATACACAACTAAACAAATACAATAATTATATTCATAATGTTTCGTACTGAATTATATATATCATATAAAATATGTGGTTTAAAATGTTTGGGAAATTTATTGAGATGAAAAATTAAAAGATGAAATGTAGTGTAGTTAGGTGTTTATGTAGGATGAGTTCACATACAATATATTTTTTTAATAGGTTGACAATTTTTTCATTAAATGAAATTTACAAGAGGTTTCAAAATGGTGCGAAAAATATTACTTATTTTTATATTTACATGAAGTGAAGCAAGAATGTAATTATTTTATAAAGTATATTGAAGACACCCACATACATATGCACACATTTCTAATAAATATTTTGTGATGAAATGATGATGCATAAGGATAACACAATATAGCTATAGGAGAATTTGTTTTTCAAAGTTTGGGACTGGGAGATGGTGAATTTGGTCAAGGAGCACCATTATATAGCCACACACAATATGTTGTGCTTCCCAAATATATGGAAATGTTTAAAATTAAGCAGGTTTCCTATTTTCTATGAAAACTTGAATAGGTACAAAGAGATATCATCATAAACTAGGAGAAAAAGGATACAAATAAGTTGAGTGGGAGGAAGAGCATGACATGGAAGTTGTTGAATAAATATAAGAATATCTAGATAAAATACATATATGATTAGAAATGTTAAGTACTAGACCTAATTTGTACACTCTAAACGTGGGTCATATCAACATAACATAGATTTTATGTAAAGTAGAATTTTAAATATTTTATAAGGGAAAGACTATGTAGAGGAATTAGTGTTAGGATAAGTATGCGCTTAGTTCTTATTACAATGAAATATTTATCAAACACCATTTGTCAATAATTACGGTATGTGTGAGAGGTGCATGGAAACATATGATAATTTAGGAAGTAAACTCAAGCCAAAAACAAATGAGGGGATATCAGGAATGTGTATAACATTTAAGTATAAGACTAGTATGATGTTGTGAGTAGTTTCAGTGATAGTACATAAGAAATGCACATAATGGAGAAGGTTAACACCTTGACTATAAGTCATAATGTGCAAAAATATATATGTACAAGAATCATGAAAATGTGCCTAAATAATTGAAAAAAATATTAAGGGTTAATCATGAATATTTGAAAAATAAGATAATGAAATATAGAATGTGCATATGAAGTTAAAAATATGTAATAATGATTTTAGGTGAATGAAGTTGAATAATAAACCACAGAAGAATGTGTCAAAAAAGATATAACCTAAAAAAAATTAGTTAAAAAAGTCACAAAAAAGTGCCAAATGGTACTATAAATTAAAGTTCCAAAAATATAAATTATGTATTATATTAATTATTAGAATAAGTCATTTAGTAGTTCGCAAGAACTAACAATATGGTCAATTTAATGGTTTTACATATTTAATTACATCTATATGCCTTAACAAATATCTTTGTCCAATATTTTGATAGGGTTATTTAAGTGCATTTAAAAATATTAAAGCTACACTACTTTTGTTCAAATATTTTTCAATAGATATGCCACATGGTATAAAGTAATATAAATGATTACCCCACACAACATTAGTTGCCCATAAAGAATACATGGTATAACGTAATATAAATGATTCTTGCAAGAATCGACATTTTATCTTTTAATGTTACATTACATTACAAACATAAATACAAGGGATTTATGATTATCTAATAAAGCTTAAGAGATTTTGAAAAAAATATAATTTGGTTTATTAATATGTTTGAAAACGTTTCGGTAAATCACTTGTTTTATACATAATAGCTCTAGTTGCAAAATAATAAGTTGTTACCAGGTATTCATTTTTATCCAATAAAACTTAAGAGATTTTGAAAATAATATAATTTGGTTTATTAGTTATGTTTAATTTTATTTTTTTTGGTTAAATTTTCTGTTTTAGTGGTTTTAATGATCTATTTAGTTTGCAATATAATAATTAGTAAATTCACATTTATTCAAAAACAAAAATATTTCATAAATCTATTTATTTCATATTATATTTATGATTAGTTAATTTAATGACCATACTACCCAAATAAAAAAATATAGACCAAACTATATGATAAAGAATAAGGACAAATTGTACAGATATAAAAAAAAGAGGTTGATTGTACCTTTTTCGATAATGATTTGGAATATTGTGAATTTTTTTCAATCTGAAAAAAGTATATAATATTATTAAAACTACTTATTAGTTTTTACAGATTTTATCTATAAAAATTATTAATTTTTACAATATATCTCTGCAAATAAAGATTTGAAAATTATATTTATATTCATTTACCTTTGTGTTATAAATTATTTTTGTAGCCTTGCTTAATTTCTTTTCGACTTGTTGCAATTCCTTCCACGTCAGTGACTCCAAATTCTCACCGACCATATGCTTAATCATAGAAGGTCCAAAAAAGTAGTTAAGATAATTGAAAATAATAATAAAATAAAAAAATACTAAAAAAACAATACCTCGTATTCCATCTTACCTTTTTCGTTTTCTCCAAATTGTCTATCTTCTCCTGCAGCATCCTGACTTGTAATTGATCAAACTGACAATTTGGTTGGTCGTGAGTACAAGGGACACAATTAGCCAAAATATATAAATTAAAAACTATTAAAGGATATGGGTCGCAACTTCATAGGGAAGCTAGAAAATTGTTAACTTCATAGGGAAGGTAGAAAATTGTTCTTAGCATTATTAATTACGAGATATGTTAGGAAGGAAAAAATATAAAGTTTAATTAAAAAAATATTATAATAATAATATTCCTTTAAAAACTACTTATTAAAAAAAAAAAAAACTCAAACTCTTGTATAGAATTTATTTAATAGTAAAGATTATATTTTTTGATTTTAATATTAGCAAAAACTATCTAATAACAAAAAACTTAATTAATTAAACGAACTCTTACAACTTACCTATTATTGTATTATAAATTATATATATCATTTATCTCATAATTTTGTAGTCTCTAATATATACTTTCACTAATTTACCTACCCCTATTCATAGATTCCAATGGGTAAAAAAATATTAGATTAGAAATGATTATCTTTAAACAAACATGATATTAATTACTGGTCAAAGTTGACAAAATTAGTGTGGCCTTGAATTTGTGATGGTTGTGCTTTAGATTCCAAAAATGTCTAAAAAATATTGTTTATCTAGAAGCATGATATTTTCTATTAGTCAAAGTTGACGAAATTAGTGTCGCCTTGAATTTGTGACGGCTATGCTTTAAGTTCCAAAAATGTCTAAACAATATAGTTTATCTAGAAACATAGAAATATTTATATTCAGTTGTTTTGTCTTTTTCCTTTCCTTTTAAATAATGATTTTCTTTTCTAATACGAGGTTCTAATTAAATAAAAAATTAATGATGAAATTATTAAGTATATTTATAAAATTAATAAAAATCTAAGAGTTGAGGGTTAGAGCTTAGTTTCAAATTAGGGATTAAACAGGAGTAAAGAACAATATAAAGATTAACCAATATTGAATTTTCAATGATGTTCAAGGGAACAATAGAAACATGGTTAGATCACCATTGTATTAGTGTCTTGGGTGGCCTAATCAAGTAAGTGTAACACTTAATTTAAATTTAGCAGTTTAGTGTGTCGGAGAGTTAGGAAATTATTTAGCTTACAAGTTTCAAATTGTGATTCCTTAAAGCTTTCTTTAAGAGTGATAGTTAATTTATCTCAATGGGTAAGTTTGTCATCATATAAAGGATGGCTTTCATGGGCCAAGTCATGCTCTATAATAAAAATCAAAATTTAAATTATTAAGTTATCACATTAACTTGTAAGGATAATGTCTCATATCATGTAATAGAAAGCATGATTACTATATTTGTTTTTTGTAACTTCAGAATTGGTGAGGCTACATCATCGTCATGTCCAAGAATAACACTTGAATAGGGTGGGGAATTGAACCGATGACCTAATATCTAGGAGTGCTTTAACAATGCACTCGATCATCATCTACGTAAGAACCACTGGAAAAACATGATTATTAAAATTAAAGCCATGGCTTATGGTAACTAATTATGGCCTCTAGGATTTATAATTTTCTTTTCGGATCATTGGTCATATATAAATCTATATTATGTTTATTTCATGAATGAAACATGAAAATAATTTCAACCATTTGTGGTAGTAAAAAATTTACCAATGACCACAAACTATATAAATTGGAGCCAAGATAGTTTTAGGTTTAGAGTTAGGGATTCATGAAATAAAATTACCCTCTCCATAGCATGGTGAATGTGCAAGGTCATAGACCACAACATAATCCATGAAAATACTTTTATGAGAAAATGTTGGCATTGTAGTGTTTCTATTGGTGTCAACAACATCCTAGTAGTGTTTAGCCTTGTAATCGTCACTTCTATGCTATGTATAGGTATAATGTATGGTATCCTATGTTTGGAATAAAGCCTCAAAGTTGCATTTCCATCCCCTGAAGTTGAGCTCCAAATAGATAGGTGAAGGCTTATGAGATGTATATGGCGATTTCTCGATACGTGCATAATGATATTGAACATGTTTGGAGGTTTTATCATGTTCATTCAAGACTTGAGATGGGTTTGCAGAGGTCCTACAAGCTCAAGGGGTGAGTGAAGACTTGAATAAATAGGTTTTGGAAGTTTGGAGATGAGAAGATTGAAGAAAAGGATGCTTGGCAAGGGTAACACATGTTACCCAAAGGAAACTTGTGTTAGCAACTCAAGTTTTGTATGTAGAACCTTTGTTATAATGCCTTTCACAAAGGGAGGACTTGTGTTACTACCTATGGTGACATTTTCAAGATTCCATGTATTGTCCAGTCATTTACAAGGGTTTTGTATTTGCTATTTGATAATGGCAAATGCTATGTTAGTTTAGGAACATGGTTAAACATGAAAAGTTAACAATAAGCATATTATATAGAGAATACCTTTAGGAGACCATGTTGGATGGATTTAAAGAGTGAGCCATTGAGAGGGATTAAAGAAAAATTTAGTGTGGTTGTAGGAGCATAATGTATATCTCAAGCCAATTAGAGTTTGTTGTGTAGGTCCTAGATAGTATTGTATGCAAGTAGTAGTGATAAGACTTGAGGAGAACTTGTAGAGGATTCTGGGATCGATAAGGAGGACTTGCTATGGAGTTTTGTTCTTGTTGATTTATTATGATTGTTCAGCAAGTATAATTGGTTTGATTATTGGGGTCTTATTTTGAAATATTATGAAAAGTATCCCTAGAGAGTTTTAGTGGTAGTGGCTCCTTGTCAGTGGTGGCAAGCTCAATTATTTCAGTGATGGTGGCTCCTTACTCATGGTGGTCAGCCAAAAATCTTTAGGGGAAGTGGTTCCTTGCTTCTAGTGGGTAACTAAATTGTTTCAGGGGTGTTGGCTCCTTGTTGGTGGTGGCGAACTAAATTTCTTCAGGCATAGTGGCTCCTTGCTAGTGGTTGTCAATTAAATTGTTTCAAGGGTATTGGCTACTTGCCTATGGTCAGTAACTAAATTGTTATACGGGTGGTGGCTCCTAGCTGGTAGTGGTTAGCTAAAATTTGTATAAGACTTTTTATTAATAGAATATTCAAATCAACACAACAATAATAGGGCCATTTTTTTCCCATTAAGGGCTTCCACCAGAAATACGTGTGCCTATTTGTTCATGCTTGTTTCAATACTGATGAAAATGAGAATTTGGGGATTGCCCAAAATCCCAATTCCTTGTAAAATCTCGATCCTGGACCTTGATTACCAAGAGTTTTTCCTGGAAATCTGGTTGCCACAAGTGACGCCACTGTGAGTGCGGCCATTTTTCAGAAGTGAATGCCTTACTTTTTTGCTGGTCAATAGATATTCCCTGGTCTTGTTCTTGTACCGTGCCGACTCTGGGTTGGCGCTCCTTGCATGTGGTTAATCTGCGTGCATATATCTCATAAACTATAAGCTGCCAATCGGGATTTGGAAAGAGATGAGGGCGAATCTCTTTTACCATAGCTCCAATCCAAATAATCGGAAATGGGAGGTCAATGTTTATAACAATCAAGAATTGAAAATCGGAACACTACAATCGGCAGTTGGAATCGCTGTAATTCACACAATAATCCTTGCGATTCCCACGAATCCGATTCCACTTATAAAGCTATATATATATTAATCTAAATCTGTTCAAACACACAGTTCAATCTACTGCTCGATTCCTATTAACGCTGGAGTTCTTGCAATGGGAGGAAACAACACACAATCTGCAACCATTTCGACAAACCTACACGAACACATATACAACATATATAAACACATATAAACGTATAAACGACACAACATACACTAACCCCAGGTATATATATATCACAAAATGTTTACAAAATTAAGGCAATTAAGCCTTAAAACGAGCTCATCCTTGTCTACATATGACTCTCACAAAATTCCTCACAGAACAGATATCCCCCTACCTCTATCGTATTACAATTATATAAGAATTTTAGGAAGGATCAATCCTATCCTGCCCTTATTTTCTCCACAAAAGCTTCATGCATGCACGCTTTAAATCTTCTTTATCCTTTTTAAATCTATTTTTCTACTTAAATCACGCTTTTCTTTTGTTCTAATCCTCTGGTCCAGTTTCCTTGCTTTGTTGCTAGTTGCTCCCGCATCATACTCTCGAGGCACAAAAATTTATGAACTCCTGGTGATATGCTTCTCCTGGTCTTTAGCAATTTTATCCACTTCATTCCTTCACTGCAACCAACCTTTGTAGTAACAGCCTCCTCTCTTACACGATACCTCACCAAGCCCTCCGCACTCGGTCTTTTGGCATCCTCTAGGTTGCTGCAAATCTTCTCACCTTCAGCTGCCACCATCTACACAATAGCAAGACCATAAACTCTCCATCTTTAACACAACTGTACCTTGTTCCTCGTTCCACAAAATCTTTTACTGCTCTGATACCACCTGATGAAAATGAGAATTTGGGGATTGCCCAAAATCCCAATTCCTTGTAAAATCTCGATCCTGGACCTTGATTACTAAGAGTTTTGCCTGGAAATCTGGTTGCCACAGGTGACGCCACTGTGAGTGCGGCCATTTTTCAGAAGTGAATGCCTTACTTTCTGCTGGTCAATAGATATTCCCTGGTCTTGTTCTTGTACCGTGCCGAGTCTGGGTTGGCGCTCCTTGCATGCGGTTAATCTGCATGCATATATCTCATAAACTATAAGCTGCCAATCGGGATTTGGAAAGAGATGAGGGCGAATCTCTTTTACCACAGCTCCAATCCGAATAATCGGAAATGGGAGGTCAACATTTATAACAATCAAGAATTGAAAATCGGAACACTACAATCGGCAGTTGGAATCGCTGTAATTCACACAATAATCCTTGCGATTCCCACAGATCCGATTCCACTTATAAAGCTATATATACATTAATCTAAATCTGTTCAAATGCACAGTTCAATCTACTGCCCGATTCCTATTAACGCTGGAGTTCTTGCAATGGGAGGAAACAACACACAATCTGCAACCATTTGGACAAACCTACACGAACACATATACAACATATATAAACACATATAAACGTATAAACGACACAACATACACTAACCCCATGTATATATATATATAATATATATAATATATATATATAATATATATTATATATATAATATATATATATATATATATATATATATATATACCACAAAACGTTTACAAAATTAAAGCATTTCAGCCTTAAAACGAGCTTGCGCTCGGCTATATATTGACTCTCAAAAAATTCCTCACAGAACAGATATCCCCCTACCTCTATCGTATTACAATTATATAAGAATTTTAGGAAGGATCAATCCTATCCTGTCCTTATTTTCTCCACAAAAGCTTTATGCATGCACGCTTTAAATCTGCTTTATCCTTTTTAAATCTATTTTTTTGCTTAAATCACACTTTTCTTTTGTTCTGATCCTTTGGTCCAGTTTCCTTGCTTTGTTGCTAGTTGCTCCCGCATCAAATACTTTCATGGATTTCATGTGTCCTATTTATGCTTATTTTATATTTAGATATATTGATGTTATTTATGTATATTATTATTTCATAAACCAACAAAAATAAGTAAAAATTATATTAGGATTACCACTACTGATTCACCGCCATCCCCCAAGTAGTGACCTACATTTCTAACAAGTGGTATCAAAGTCATTGCCTTTGTTCCAACTTAATTGCTCAATGATGGAACTAGGAAAATCATGGGTTATCAAGATGCTCCATGACTTATTGCTACAAATTTTCGAGCATGGAGAGAGAACGTGAAATTAGAAATATATGCTCTAGGTTCTGAAGTTTAGGAAATGATGATAAATTGTTTTGATTGTAAACCAATTTCACAATAATTGAAACTATTAGAAGCATAATCCAAATGTGTAATGTAGGATAATCTTCACGATCAAGACATTGAGAAAATCATGGATCTCAATAGTGCAAGAGAAATTTTGGATAGCTTGCATGCACTTCATGTAATAGAAATCTAGAGAAATAGTGAATAAAATGAGAAAACGTTAAAGATCAAACCTAAACTAGTGCAACTTTAGCAAAAATAGAGAAGCTCTTAGTAGAAAATAGATATTTTAAAAGGCTTATTCAATTTTTTTATGAGAAGTAATGTCACTTCAAACAAGAAATCATTAGACTGAAGATTTGGATAGAGGAAGGAAGGAAAGATGAAGAGGGAATGAGGAAGAAATATAGAGTAAAGGAGGATCAATGTGAGAAATTAGAAGCTGAAGTGACTTCATTAAGGAATGATTTACATAAAAAACCACTCACTTCAATTGTAGCCAAAATTGCACATTTGTCAAAACATATTGTAGCCTACATAAACGAGAAACCAACTTAGTTGTGGCCACAAGAAAAGCATATGATAATGGTAGGAAACTTTCCAAGAAATAAATCCATCAACAGAGCTAACAGTCAAAAAAGGATCTAAAGGAGGAAAATCCAAAGGTCTTGCTAAGAAAAGCACATAGAATATCCTTCTCACCCTTGGGAGATGAGAGGTGCTTCAACAGTTAGAAGCTTGGACATATTGCAGTAAATTGTAAAAGCATGTAAAGAAGAAGAAGTTGGATACAAGGACCTATCAAGTAAACAACCAAGGAGGACTTCCCCCTTCATGATGTTCAACAATAATCACATATAACATTCATTTTTACAGTTATTTCTACTCATGCAATGATTTTGGAAATAAGGCTATTGAATGCAAATCTTATGCAAAGAGGAATAGAAATAAGATCAGGAGATGTGAGTCCTCTACTCGATTCCTTGGTCACATCAAGTGCTATGTGTGTGACAATTTTTTTCATATGGCCAAATATTCCAAGATACTGAGGTTCTTGAGGCCATCTACTCAAAGAGAAAATATCATACAAAATAGTCTAAACAAGAAGGCAATAAGAGATCTACATGTTAGAGATCGGCCCTCAAAGTTTGGAGGAAGAAGAAGTAGCAAGAGTCTGCAAGGAGACATTGAGGTTGTAATGTCCCCTAATAATAATAATAATAATAATAATATAAATATCAAAACTAATAAATTAAAATACAAAAATATAATAAACAATAAAAAAATATAATACAAGTATAGATAAATATATAATAAAGATAAATAATAACAAATAAATAAATAGTAAAGTTCTAAATAAGTATAATATAAATAGAATTAAATAGATGTAAGTTAAAAGAAGGAAAATAAAAAGAAAAGGTAACTAAAAGAACTATAAAATAGTAAAATAAGTAAAGTTATTTAAAAGTAAAAATAAATAAAATAAGAAAAAATTAATTAAGAGAAAAATTAATTTAAGTAAATCTTAAAATAAAAAAATAAAAGCTGCATGTTGAGACATGGAATGTGTGCATGCGGTTCCCCTTCGAATGTTTGTTCTATTTAATAGACGGTGAGGAAGATGAGAGATCATTCCATGATTCCATAATCCATTCTCTTGGGAGAAAAGTGTTGTGAGACAAAGGATTCCATGGTAGTAGTACGTTGATTGAGGAGTGGGGGTTGGCCATTTATACAAAAAATTTGTGCAATTATGCCTACAGTTGGGTGGAGAGTCATCCCCAAAACTTTATTGCGATTAGCAGGATTCAAATAGCGTTCAACTCTGAAATCACAAGTAAGGAATATCATCGCCATAGGTAAATTGTCTATGCTCATATTTCTGAAATTCAATGTTAAATCGTTGATAAATTGTGTGTTGATTATATATCACATAATTAATCTAATTAGTTGAATGTTTTAATTTCGAGGTTGTTACATATGGTATCAGAGCATGTTTCCACTCTGTGTGACCTCTAGATAAAAATTCAAGAAAAAATACTTAATTAGATTTATCCATAATTTTATTTGTAAGTGTATTTAAAACTAACCCAATTTCAAAATTTTAATATATATATATATATATAAATTTTGAATATTTTTCTTGAAAATTTTAACGTAAAATAAAAATAAGAAATATATATAACACAATATGCAATGAACCCATAGAATCACTCACGACAAGGCAGCACATAAGTCAAACATCCGAGGCCCATCATTCAATATGGCTTTTTAGTGGTAAAAAAAAAAGAGTATATTACATATTGGGTCCCAGTCTTGCATCATCATTGATACGTTCAGGATATCAAACTATTATAGTGTTTCGTAAACCAAGGCCCAACACAACTAATCACAACATGTTACCGTCCACCTCTCGCCTTACCTTCGCTTGCTTTGCAAACATGTTTCCAATACAATAATGAAAGCAGTAGTTTATAGACTTTTTGAAAGCCTTTCCGGCGGATTTTTCCGGTCAAAATCCGGCAGCAATTCATTAGAATTCCAAGTTTGATAGCTAGTTTCTGCACAATCTTTGGCTCCCAGGGGTTTTCCAGGGCGCTGAATCCAAATATGCAGTTAAAAATCCATTTTAACTGCTAAAAATCAAGATTTAACCTCATTTCTGCCGCCGGATTCCGTCACCGAAATCTCCAAAAAGTCGCATTATAGACAACTCCATAATGAAAAGAAAGTAAAATTTTGAAAATTAAATTTATACACATAACTCTTTTATATGACATAATTTTTTTTATTTGTGTTTTTTAAATTAGTAATTATAATGTGCCAAATAGACTGAAAATTAATGCATTTCAGCAACCTAAGTTATCCTTTTGTCCGCGAATATTATAATTTTAAAAATATTGGCCTGAAAAATCACTTTATGATCAACATGCACGATGAGGCATCTTCTTTATATAACTTCGAGACTGAAAATTAATGCATTTCATCAACCTAAGTTATCATTCTGTCTGCGTAGCGGAAGTAGTTTTAGAATATTATAATTTTTAAAATATTGGCCAGACAAACTTTATGATCAACGTGCACGATGAGGCATCCTTCTTTATAACTTCCTTATATAGTTGGAAATAACTTGTAAAAACAGAAAAATAAAAATAAAAAAGTAAAGAATTTCATGAGTTTAATTGAAACGAAGATTTTTATAATTCCGATAGTTAAAGTTTTTGTTTAAATATAAATATAGTTATTGTATTTCTATATTTTCATATTTCCATTAATCTAACAAAAGAGGTCTTTTTATAATAAGTAAGAAAGTCAAAGTACATGAGCAAACATAATAAGTAAATCAAATTTTCATAGGATGAATGTATATATTAATTATAGTTAGAATATTTTAATATATTTGGTTATTTTAAATTCAAATTTATATATGTGATTTATATGTTGGAAAAGTATAGGAAAAAATGAAATTTATGATTTATAATATATATGTATATGTATGTGATTTATGTATTAGGAAAAGTGATGAGAAATATTTTCATGTGCATGATATGAATGTATATTAAAAAAAATTAATTTTGTTATATGGGAAAATTATAAACATTTAAATGATATAGCTCAGTATATATTAACTTGATTATATGATATTTAAACATTTAGTCATTATTGAATTGGATAGGTGGTTGAGGTTAGGGCACGCCTATTGTAAAACATAGGGATATAATGATATGTCCAAAACAAAACAAAAGAAGAAGAAAAAAATGGCACCCTTTTATATGCTCCCTATAGCATGATGATTTTCATAAAGGTGATAATGAAATTATGGTAGTAGGCATGTATTGATGAATCCATGAAGAAATCAACATGCATATCATGTTCTTAATAATGTAAAACTAAAAGCTTGACATGAACATGTAAAACTTAAAGAGACAATGGCTATTTGGAGAATATGTGAGGAAATAAGGATGCAATTTCATGGAATTAATGAGTATAAACCTAAGATAGCAAGAAATTGGCTTTGGGAGAATAGTAAGCCTATTATTACAATAATATGGTGGAAAAAGGTATATAAATAGACAACAATCTTAAGAAAGGAAGGTAGGTTTCTATGTTTGATTTCCAACATTAGCAGCATGGAGGAAGGAAAGAGGAGGAATTTGCACATTTTCTAATGAGAATAATAAATGGTGTCCTTGTAACCGCAACCAACTCAGAAGGAGGAGGATAAATTAAACTCATAGCCACAGTATAATCTTGAAAAATAAAGATGGGGAATCTAAAATCAGGATATCATTAGAGCCTAACTTCACCACCTAAAATATATCTCAAAACATATCCAACTCTACCACACTAGTACCTCAACATATGCTTCATTTCATGCCTTGAATCAAACATAAACTAGATAGCTTCGTTCACTCAATCCATCACCACAACTTCTTCCTAGTCACTCTGGCTAGCTGCTCCCACTAACAATGAAGCATATCCTCTTATGTAAATCCTAGTTTCCCCCTCTTCCACTGCTACTCCCTCTTTCACTGAAGCATATCCATCTATCTGGCAGGGTCCCCTCATAGAATGCTTACTTCTCCTAGATACCACTTATCTCTAAGAATCTAGCACGATAGTCTTAACCCATCACATCTTATTGGAAGGTTTCTCCTTCCATTCTACCTAAATGCCTGCTTCCTTATAACTAGAAGATCTTATAGTCATCTAGCATGGCCATATATGTCCTAACAATATTTATAATGCTCCCTCTCAAACATCAAACATTGTTACTAAGTCTATGCTCGAACCCAAGAATTTGACCATTGAGTGACTAGAGCAAAAAAAATCTTGTAATCCGCACCCTCTTTCGAGGAGAGCCCTCTTGTCATAAACTTCACTTGGTACTTCTCAATGTTAGTGTTCTTGTTTTATCACATGCTTGCATTGGAAAGTGTTTGGAGTCCTGCGTGGTAAATTATTTTTATCAACATTTTGGGCTAACTATCACAACCCATCATCACGAGATCTACGACAGAATCTTAAATTCTCATTTTAGTTGAATAACATATGTTAATAAATAATAATTAACCTAGAATTTGTAAGAATTTTTTCTATGCTTTTAATGAATAATAGAAATAAATTCAAAAATGATTAATAATTAACTAATAAAGAGTTCATGATAATGGTTAATTTAATTAATAATAAATAATATAAGTTAATTTACTAAATAAATAAAAAAAAGTTTAAATAAATTCCTAATATAATATTAATCTATGTCTATATTAATTAATAATGTAATTAAGTAATAAAGATAAATAATAAGGTCAAATAATAAGGATGAATGATAAAGAATTAATAATAAATTTAACTTAGTTAATTAATAATGGTATGGTTAATTAATGCAATAATAATGAAAATGATTAATAATTAATTGAAATCGATGAATAGAGTAGTTAAATAATAATGATTAATAATAATGTATATTACTAATAATTAATAAGAGGGTTAATTAATGGAATGATAATTAAAATAATGTAATTTATGTAATACTGATTAGGATAATGTGTTTAAAATAATGTAATTAAATAGATAATGTAGTAAAATATATTTTATTAGTCATAAATGTGGTTAATAATGGGGGACCATGATTTTTTAAGCTTCTTCCCATCTTTAATTGGTCACGGTTTCTTCAATCTATAAGGCCTTGCTAATTTTTCTTTTTGAATAATGATCAATAGAGGCAATGACATTGGTATTCTCCAAGAATATGTGATGACTCGTTACTTCTCAATGTTTCCATCTGTTGCATGAATCATCTCCTTTTGAAGTCTCCTCAATCATTTTTTCTAGTTTAGCATTAATGATTTCACTTATACAAGTAATGCATCTCACTATGCAACTAATAAATAATAGGGTTAATTGAATTAACTTTTTGATGTTGGAATAGGAACAACTAGCATAAAATAATTCTTGCTAGCCCTTGTGTAGAATCAAACCCTACACATTGGCGACTCCATTAGGAATATTTACACATTCAAGTACTCATTGGACCTGTTAGGGTCTTAGGGTTTTGGGGTCAAATACCTTTGTCTCATTCATTCATTTTTAGTTTTTAAGAAGCAATTTAGCCTATCAAATATTGTTGTTGTCATAGTCTAAAATTCATTGTATGACATCCATGCAAGTCTTCCATAAAGGCTTCATACAAATTTCGAAACACTCTCAGTCAATGGAAGTCATGAGGTCAGTTTTTTATAAAGTTAGTTAGGGTTCAAAGGGTTATATGTGAGTATTCACTGATCAAAACCATTAAAAGTAACTCTATTTCAGATTAAGGTTTTGTTGATTGTGGAGTATGATTCATTAAGTTACTCGACGATTTACAATTTATGCTTCTATTAATATCTGTCTACCATAACTTTTTCCATCCTACACCTTATTTTACTAATTCGCTTCATGCATAGACCCCCTACATGTATATTTACATCCCATATTCATATATATATATACTCACCCCTCATTCTAAACCCACCTCCTAATCATCATTATCCACATTCCTACACTCATCTCCTACCATCATTGATGATATACGACCATATTTAATCACTATCACTCATGTATCATATTCCAACCACTATTTTTAGAACCCCTTGTACTATTTCCATCACTACTATGTATCAAGTTCACGATGTTGGACCCGCCAACATTTAAGGGGTATCCTCAATATGTGGTCCCAATTAGACATCACATTATTTGGGATAGGAATCTCATTTGAAATATGGCCTAGTTGTCATTCATATTAAAGATTTGCCTCGAACCTAACTGCCAGCAAGAGAGAGGAGTGAAAATGTTCCCTCGAAAAGAAATGGGTTGTTCCTGGTGAGTGTTTGGTCGTATATGTGTCAAATTTATTTCACTATGTAGGGGATAAGAAGTGAGCCTCTAAGAGAGGTAGTAGTACCACCCTAGTAGAAGCACAAAAAAAAATAAGGATTTGTACAGCGTCAAGCATAATATTCCATATAGATGCAATAGTCATTGCAACCAATGTAACAAGGATAATATGTCTAAAATCCCACATAATAGTCCACAAGGATATGAAAATGGCAGTTACAATGCATTATCAATATCATAAGTACAAAAATAACCAAAATAGCTCAACTAATTTATCACAGATGAAAGAAAACATGAATTACAAATATTCACAAAATTGTCTTACAAATATCCATAATCCATGCATGAAGAAGGTGCTACCCATATGGATTCTTATATTAAGTAAACTTTCTAAGACACATCTATAAAATGAACACCACTAGCTCCAATAGTGTAGCATTGGGGCCACTCCTTGCTCCTCAAAAGAATTAGCTTGTCCCTCTCATGCTTTGCTAGAGGAGCCAAGGTGAAAAGTCCTTTTCTCTTACAATGAGAGTGTATATATAATAATGAGGAGGTGATGCTACCCCTTCCTTGTGACTCTTGGACTACCTTCATGACTCTTTGACTTCCTATGACTTTTCAACTTTACATCACTTTTCATATTTCATAGACATATTTTGGACTTTCACTTTACAATACATTTTCGTTAGAAGAATTACATATTAAACCATAATGGTGTGACATGTGACGACTCATGACATGACATGACATACCATGACACTATTGACATTTTCTGCTTGATGATGTGGTAATTTCAAGCCATTCTTGTTACTTTGCGCTTGATTGTCTACTTGAGAATGTTTCTCTTTCCACCTCCACATGGCTTGGTGATAAGGGATCTTCAATGATCTCAAGTCTTGAGTTGTGATTGCAAACGGGTGTCCCTTTTCTTTCTCTTAGTTGATCATCTTGCATACTCACCTACAAAAGATGTCTTTCAACATGTTTCCCTTATTAATCTCCTTCTTCATCACCTCGCTATGGTATGATAACACCTGGATCTGCAGCTCACTCGTGACCTGAAAACATTAGTTTGAAAACCCCTAGTCTAAGATAGTGCATATTGATCCACTGGCTGAGCCAAAACTGCGTGACATGCTGGGAGAATGGCACAGTGACTATGAAGTTGTGTAGTTCAAGCAGTCGGGGGTTAACCTTTAGCCTTGACATTGCACAATGCACAATCCAGGTTGGGTTGAGGAAGAAAACTATGCAATTCTGGAGGTTAGTGTGACAGGGTGAGGGGATGAGCTCTGTTTATAGTTAAAACTAGTTTAATTTAGCACAAGTGAAATTAACTCAACCTAGGCTCCTAAAAATTAGGAATCGCTACATTAAATTGAGCTCCATGCCCTTTTTTTACGTGGTTAAAACCCTCAAAGAGGGAAACACTCCACGGCCTGAGCCAACGCGGCCACTTCAGGCAATTTATTAATAAAAGAATGAAATTTTACATAAGCTTCTCTCATGAACAGTTAACCTACAAATGACCCTCCATAGATATCATGGACCAATCGGGTGTTAAGCCATGGATCAAGTGTCGGTAATACCGAAGAGAGAATGAACCGTCGGATCACTACATATCATGACCATCAGATTGTAAGTTACAAAAGTACATAGTAAAGAAACACACTTTACCTAACCTACACTGAGACCAAGTTATACTTAACTATTTCCTATGTGTCGGAATATCCTACATCCCCCCTTAAGAACAACTTGGGATAGGATTGAAAGAATTTACAAAATATGCACAAAATAGGAGAAGGAAGGAGGCACTAGAGCCTATCCCCCCTTAGTGACAACTTCCTGAACTCCAACAATAAATCGAAATTTAGTAAACTTCGCCTCTGTGAGAGCCTTTGTAAATATGTCTGCAACTTGATCATCTGTTGAACAATATTGTACTTCAAGAACATGGTCATGAATTTGCTTTCTGATGAAGTGCATGTGTAGTTCAATGTGTTTGCTACGCTGATGTTGGATTGGATATTTGCATAGTTGTATGGCACTTTGATTATCACACCAAAGTCTAGTCGGATGCTGCAGCTGAAAGCCAAACTCTGATAGGATCTCACAAAGCCACAAGGCTCCCTTACTAGCTTCTACGGCAACACGATACTCTGCTTCTGCTGAAGAAAGAGAAATGGCACCTTGTTTCTTTCAAGCCCATGTAATAGGTCCTAAACCAGGAGTGAACACATAACCTGTAGTAGACTTCCGATCATCAGGGTCACCAGCCCAATCGGAATCAGTGAAGCCAACCAATAGAGGAGATGCTTCGGTACTGTAATGAATCCCAAACTGAAATGTACCTTGAACATAATGAAGTATTCTTTTAGCTGCTTTCCAATGACTTTCATGTGGGTTTTTCATAAACCAAGCAACAAGGCCAACAGCAAAGGAAAGGTCAGGACGAGTATGGGTTAGATACAAAAGTTTGCCTACAAGTTGATGATATAAGGTAGCATCAACTTCAGGGGAAGTACAAGTGACTGAAAGTCTGGCTCCAGACTGAAAGGGAGAAGGGGCTGGCTTATAGTCTTCCATGTGAAAATGGCATAGAAGATCTCAAGCATACTTGGACTGGGAAAGGGAAATACCTTCCTTAGATTGCAAGACTTGAAGACCAAGAAAATAATGCAAGTCTCCTAAGTCTGTCATTTCAAACTTCTTTTTAAGGTTGGACTTCACATGGTTGATAAGGTTGGGATCACTACCAGTGAGGATAAGATCATCAACATAAAGAAAAAGAATGATAAGAGATTTCCCACTTTCTTGGTGTAGACAGTATTGTGAGAATGACACCTAGAAAAGCTAGATTCTAAAAGAAAGCTAACCCAATTTTTGGCATACGAAGCTCGAGAGCTGCTTGAGACCATAAAGGGATTTCTTAGCCGACATACAAGGCCTGGAGTCACTACAACAAAACCCTGTGATTAGCATCCCTTTGCATCCTCTGTGTGCGCTCCAGAGACCATTTTTGGTGCTATTTGTGTCCATTTATCAAATATGGTGCAAAACTTTATGCAAAGTTTTCACCAAGTTTTGCACCAAGTCTTACATCAAGTTTAGCACCAGGTATTGTAATAGGTTTTGTACCAGATTTTACACCAAGTTTTACACCACGTTTTATGCCAAGTTTTGTGCCATCCTTTGCACCATGTTTTGCATCAAGTTTGGCACCTAATTTTGTTTTACCATATTTTGCATCCTCTATTGCATCCACTTTTTGTGCCTACACTTGCATCAACTTTTTCATCATCTCTTACATCCTCTTTTGCATCATTTTTTAAATCAATTTTTGCATCCATTTTTTCATATCTTTTGCATCCCCTTTGTTCTAAGTTTTCAATCGATGTTTGCGTCTAGTTTTTGCATCTACTTTTGTTGAATTGACTTTGACATCTTGTTTTACATCCATATTTACATCCTTTTTTTCATCTGTTATTGTGTCCACTATTACATCCATTTTTCTTGTTCCATAATTTGCACCTAGTTTGACACCTCCCTTTCCACCCTTTTTTGTTTCTAAATTTGCATGCACGATTGTATCCTCATATACATCTAGGTTTTCATCGACTTTTATGTCTATTTTTAATCCCTTTTTATATCCACTTTTGTGTCAAGATTTGCATGAGGTTTTGTGTCTTCTATTGCATCTACTTTTGCATAGTATTTTGTTGTATCAACTTTTGCATCATATTTTACATCCATTGTTGCACCCATGTTTATGCCCACTTTTACATCCCTTTTTGCATCCTATTTTTCATCTTCATTTGCTTCTTTTTTGTATCTATCATTACATCCACTTTTATTGTGACACAGTTTGTGCCATGTTTTGTACTTACTATTGTACCCACATTTTCTTCCAATTTTGCGTCCATCTTCGCATCCTCTTTTGCATAAAACATTGCATCTATTTTTGCATCCACTTTTGTGTTGGGTTTTGCATCTCATTTTGTATCTTCTTTTGCATGTACTTCCATTGCATCCATATTTTGCATCCAATTTTGTTTCTCATGTTGCGCCTATGTTTGCATCCACTTTTACATCCCTTATAGCATCTTGTCTTGCATCTTTTTTTTTTTGTCTATTATTACATCCACTTTCTCAACCACTTTTTTTGTGCTATGATTTGTGCCATATCTGATGCCTATCGTTGCAACCCACTTTTTCTTCCACTATTGCATCCACATTTGTATCCTCTTTTGTGTCCAAGTTTGCATCAAATATTGTTTATGTTTTTTGCATCCTATTTCAAATCTACTTTTACATCCACTTTTGATTTGTCCAATTTTGCAACTAATTTTGTGCTCACTATTGCACCCATTTTTGGCCCATGTTTACATCCCTTTTTTCATACAAATTTTCCTCCTTTTTGCATTCATGTTTGTGTCCTTTTTTTTTTACATTCATTGTAGTATCCACATTTGTTTCACCACAATTCATGCTAAGTTTTATGCCTACTATTGTGCCCATGTTTCCTTCCACTTTTTCATCCATGTTTGAATCCTATTTTGTGTTCAAGTTTGCATCAACTATTGCATCTAATTTTTCATCCAATTTTCTGTCAATTTTTTTGTCTTGTTCTGCATCTACTTATGTTGTGTCCACTTTTCATCCAAATTTACGTCTATTTTTACCCCCATTTTTTTGTTCACTTTTGCATCCCTTTTCTGACACACATCATATTTTTTGCATTGATTGTATTTCTTATGACATTGAAACTTATGAACAACTGATGACAATGTCAAGAATTTTAATGATGGTGATAATGAAGATGATGATGATGACATGAATTGGGATTGTTATGATAATGACAATGATGATCAAGACGATGAGAGTTACAATGACAATGGTGATGATGATGCTAATGACCTTGGCCATTCTTCCCAATTTTTAAATGTTGTCATGGTCAAAATCATAATAATTATCTTTGGCGGCATCTTCCAAGTCATCATCATCTAATAATCATTATCATTATTTTCATCTTAGTCATCATCAAGAACAATAATGGGATTAATGATGATTATGATGTTCATGGTGAAGATGACAACAATTATGGTAAAAATTATATTACTTATGATGATGGGGATGATGAAAATTATAATGACAATGATAATGGTAGTAATGATGATGATCATTGATCATCTCTAAAAAATAAAGTTGTTATTTTTCTTGCATATATCATGTGTCCTGACAACCATTTTCGAGCACTCGTAACATTTTTTAGGTTGATGATATTTCTTATAATGCCTATAATTATGAACAATTGATGAAAATATCCATAATCATGATGATGATGATGAAGAAGACATGAATGGTGATTATGACGATAATGAAATAATGACAATAATGATGAAATTGATGGTGGTGATGATGGCGATAATGAAGATGATGACCCTCCCTATGAACTAGGGAGATACTCATAATGAGACAAAAAAGTACTCTCAAGTTGAAATATTCATGTAAGAAGGGATCTAGATTGATAAGCATCAATGATGATTTACATTATCATAGCCAACATTGTCAAAATAGTAAGGCCTTGACTAACAAGTTTATCTCTCCATTAGATCAGAGCACAATGTTGGGACGCATAAATTTGGACACCACTGCCTCTCTAGGCACTTACCCCACCAGGTTGTTCACCAGGTATGTCCTCACATGATCATTTCCTAATCCACTATCATAATATTTGACACCAGGGAATGCCAATCCTCATGACTATTCTTATCTTGGATTCATGTACTTGACTTATGATGATTAGTCCTAGTCAAAGTCCAAATTCTCCCTACTAGGCTTACGATTCTCCAATCCACCATTCTCCCTACTAGGCTTACGATTGTTAGTCCTAGCCATAGTACATGAAACATGGATAATATGGTGTCTACCCTCACTCCCTCTCAACCAGAGAGGAGACATCCACAAGCATAATATTTTCTCAAGAATACCCATCATTTTCATAGAGAATAACATCATTAATTTTCTTTCATCACATGACGCCTTTATGATTAAGCATTCATAGATTTGTGGCAAAATATTTCCCATTTTGTCATTTGTGATCAAATAAAATAAAAAAGTGAAGCCAAAATCATTAAAGATACACTATGTTGATTTATCTAAGTCTAAACTCTAAGGTTGAAGTGAAAATTCATGTAAACCTTATATCTACGAGTTGTGCCAAACTTATGAAAACCTTATTCCCTAAGTCCTATATTTAAGAAAATGAAAAAGAAAGAAAAATAAGGACCAATGAATGTTAACTCATGTATTCACTCCCTCTTTGGAAAATATATGAATATATACACTCCTAGTCACACTTGATCACATGTTTGTGATGGTTAAATCATGAATTACTCTTTTCTCCTTGCATTTTCACTTCATCATTTAAGCACCTAATTGAGGATGTAGGGAATGCTTGTTGCCTAAGGCTTTCATGTCTACTATTGGTTTACTTATGTCACACTACTGTCAATTTATGTGACGGGGTGAAATACATAAGTTTGTGGAGTTATTAGAGTGGTGTATTAAGTTAGTCACCACACACACATGTATCACATCTCATTGATCCACATGTGTGTGTTGGAGACTCATTGCTTGACAACTTTAATGGAGACTACTTTATGGCTTTAATGGTATAGCTTACAAAATATCTTATTAAACATTGCGATTCATCCTTTCTTTTCCTTGAGACACTTGATAATATTGAAGTCACTCCCAATAATCCATGGAGATGGGGAGTATGAATTACTTGTGCTAGAAATAGAATTGAGAAATAGAGGTTTTCCATTTGCAATATTGGAGTCATAGACATTGGATACACGGTAGTAGTCCTCGATGTCAATTAACTAAAATTGTATTGTCAATAATGCAAAAAGAGGTAAACATATTGGTAACCTTGATGTCTTGATCATTCCAAATAATAACCATTCCACCAAAGTATCTCTAAGCATCAGTCGCTACTACTTGGAAATTCCTCCCCCATTTTCTAATTATATGAGGTAGAACCTCACTTAATATTTTCGCTTCTTATATCAACATTATTGATGGGTTCTTTGCATACCATTTTTCTTTTAAGAGCCTTTGTTTTCCTTTACTATTGAGGCCCCTCATGTTCCATGAGACTATTTTCATTGAGAATTTACATAGAAAGGAAATATAATGTGACTAAAAAAAAACATGTCTCAAGATTTAAGTGCTTGGACAATTCCACTTCATGACTCCTATATTTCCTTAACCTGGGACCAAATGGTGAACTTGATGGCCTTAAGGGAAATTGATCAATGAAAATCTAAAAAAGAGGTGACCTTTGACTTTACCACATACAATTTAATATACTAAAAAAAATATCCATAACAATTTTATCAACCAATGAATCATTAAAAAAATTGTCGAAAACAATATCATCAAGCACTGAATCATTGCATTATAAAATACAATCTATAAATATTTTGGGAATGTTTTGCTAAAAAATGCTAAAAACCCAACATATTTAACAATAATATGGACAGTAACACATTTTGATAAATTAAATAACATATTATCAAGCCTAAAAAATGTCACTAACAGAAAACTATAAAGCATGCAACTAATGGAAGTAACCACTCAAGGCCACCATAAGACAATTAATCTATTAAGATCAAGATTAATGGGGACAAATATCTACAAAGGACAAAGGCAAACCTATTTTAACTTTATTGTTTTATTAGCCTGGTTCAAGATGAACATTTCAAGATATCATGAAGAACATAATTAGTTTTATTACATTAAAAAAACCCAAGCACATACTATAACTTAGCAAGTAAGAGATGTATAACACCCATGTCAACAACACAACACATGGCATTGAGTTACTTTTTTATATATAATTTAAACTCCTATCATAAAATCACAAATTTAGCATGAATGGAATGTTTAAAATCCATTGTTATAAAAAAAAATATACCAACAACTAAATATATTTTTTCATAAAATAAAAAAGTACTAAAACTAAATATATATTAAAAAAAACTAAAAGATAAGCAAACTAGAATTTGAATTTGACACTCTTTTTCACTTTTAGAAACCCATATGGGGGAATGTGATCTCTTTATGCTCATCTTTAGATTTTTCCTAAAAAAATAAAAGCATACAAAAGTGGGAAAGAGCCATAAAGCATGGGGAAGCTTTTTCCTAAGCATAAAAGCATATAAAAAGTGAAAAAGGCCATTTTTATATGAGGAAACATTATTCACCCAAAAGATTTTGCCCAGATTGAACTAATGAGGAATTTGGGAAATCTTCATAGCCTTCAATTTCCAACATATTGGAGGCTTGGCCATTGAAAAAATGATGGGAATTCTTGTATTGTCACACTGCTCAGATCTATCTTGAGATGGAGAGTTTTGGAGCTAGGAGTTGGGGGAGGTGCTACTACAACTACATATGATTGTTGTAACTTTCCTCCAACTCCTTTATTAATATAGATTAGTTGTTCTTCCTTACATATGTTTCTATTCATTCTTTACTTATTATATTTAACTAATGAATGTATGAGATTTTGGTTTATATTTATTTATTCAATAATATTTATATGCTTATGATAGTTTCAATTATCAAGATATTATGCCATGAAGGTTGCTTTATTCTCTCTGTTATGTGTAGGACCAAGATTTGGAGCTAGCTAGGAGCACTTCCTAACTATACTAAAAACTCCAACAAGACCTGCATGCAAGAACTCACAAGAATTGCTTCTCTTTTTCTTAATCTATAGTCTACATCTTGATTTACTAAGAATCCTGAGCCTTTGAAGAACCTTTCTCTTAATTCGTTTATCCTAGGTTTTTGGGATAAAGTGAGAGGGTTTTATTTTCATCTAACCATGCATTAAATGCTACAACAAAATGATAATTAGAAACTTTAATATATTTCACTATGTAAATGAAATCAATAAAATGAACCCTTAGAGTGGGTCATAAATGGAAACAACATTAAAACTCTAAACAAGAAGCCAAAAATGGATGGAACAATGGATGCAAAACTGGGAGTAGAATTGGATATTAAACTAGCCATAAAAACAAGATGCAAACAATGACACAAAAAGGGTTTTAAAGTAAAATTAAAAAAGGCTACAACACTAGACACAAAGAAAGGAACATAATAGGGCATATGAAATGATACCAAATTGGGTGAAAAAAAGGATGCAAAAATGGACACGAAAATGAGGGTGCAAAGGATGGTGTAAAATCAGGATGCAAGATTGGGTGCAAAAAGGATGTAAGAAAAGACACAAAACAAGATGAAAAATGAGACTAAAAAAGGGTGAAACCAAGGATGTCAAAAATGATGCATAAGTAGATGAAAATTCAAACTAAAATCTAGGTGCAAAATGAGATGCAAATGTGGACACAAAATGTGGCAAAGAAAATGATGAAAATTTGGATGCCAAAAAGGATGCAAAATTAGATACCGAAAAGGACGCAAATTTGGACATAAAAATGGTACAAAATAGGACACAAAAGAACAAAAAATGGTTCAAAAATGGGCATAAAAATGGCTCAAATTTGGATGCGAATTGAGATGCAACATTGGATGTAAATGAGGTTCAAAAAATCATTCAAAACTTGGTGAAAAAAAATCAAAAGTAAACGAAAAAAAAGGCTCAAAATTGAACGTAACAATAGACACAAAATGGGATGCAAAGGTGGACGCAACACATGGTTCAACATAGGATGCAAATTTAGATGCCCGAAAGGATGCAAGAAATGATGTTAAAAATGATGCTAAATTGCATGCAACAAATGATGAAAAATTAGATTCCAAATATGTTGCAAAATAGGATGCAAAAAAGGGAGATAAATAAAATGTAATTAAAATGAAAAAATGGATGCGAAAAATGGGTGAAAAAATTCATGCACAATTTGGCATTAAATCAGATTCAACATATGGTGCCAAATTGGATGGAAAAAATGGTGTAAAAAAAGGCAGAAGAACTAGCACAAAAATAGATGTAAAAATAAGTACAAAATTAGAAGCAAAAAATGGCATAAGACCAAATGCAAAAATTGGTAAAAACTGGATGTAATAAAAGGCACTAAATCAGATGCCAAAGATGGTGTAAGACTTGATGCAAATTATGACATAAAACTAGAAGCAAAGAATGCTACAAAAGAGGAAGCAAAAAGTGATGCAAAAATAGATGCAAAAAATGGCACAAAAGTAGAAGCAAAACATGTTGTAACAACAAATGAAAATCTTGGTGCTAAAAATGATGGAAAATTTGGCATAAAAAAATATGAAAATTTTGTTACAAAAAATGATGCTTTAAAAATTGTACAATAGAGCCAGATTTAGTGCCAGGCTACTCATCCCAATTGAGAAAAGAAGAACCAAAATATGGTGCTAAATCTGGCGCAAATTGCTTGTTTTGTTGTAGTGCATATATTACCCTAGGGGTGCATATATATGACAACTAATGATTTGGGTTGTTAGATATTTTCTAGGTTACATGATTCAATACTCACAATATAAGAACACATATATAAATCAAATAACTCATTACATAAAGTAAACATGTTGAATTTAACAACATCACGCCTCCTCAGCATGTGATGACCATAATGCAAGTGATTGCGACAAAAGAAGAATGGTAATATGCTCTAAGAGTGAGTAGAAAGGGAAGAAAGCACACTTATGATAGTAGTAAAGACCTCAAAATGAAGGCCCAATGTCTCTCCCACGCTTGAGACTTCCCAAGTCATCATGCAATATTGGGTGAACAACCAGAGCTAGTTCTAGAAATCCTCCTCAAAATGGGTCAAAACTATGTTTCCAACGCCTCCCCTAGTTATCATAGTGAAAGGGTATATTTCATGTATCTCATATTAATCTAGTTTAGTACATCGATAACACTATTGTAGTGGGTACAACCACCCTACAAATTTGTTCCTTAGATTCATTTTGGATCCTCCCTACCAATTATCCTTAGTAGCATGCCTTTCAAACCTAAAAAATGTCGCTAACAAAAAACTATAAACCATGCAACTAATGGAAGTGACCAATCAAGGCCACCGTAAGACAATTAATCTATTAGGACCAAGATTAATGGGGACAAAGAACTACAAAGGAAAAAGGAAAACCTATTTTAACTTTATTGTTTTATTAGGTTCAAGATGAACATTTCAAGATATAATGAAGAACATAATTAGTTATATTGCATTAAGAAAACCCAAACACATTCTATAACTTAGCAAGAAAGAGATGTATAATACCCATCTCAATGACACAAAACATGACATTAAGTTACTTTTTTATATATAATTTAAACTCCTATCATAAAATCACAAATTTAGCATGAATGGAATGTTTAAAATCCATTTTTATAAAAAAAAATATACCAACAACTAAATATATTTTTTCATAAAATAAAAAAGTACCTAAACTAAATATATATTAAAAAAAACTAAAAGATAAGCAAACTAGAATTTGAATTTGACACTCTTTTTCACTTTTAGAAACTCATATGGGGGAATGTGATCTCTTTATGCTCATCTTTAGATTTTTCCTAAAAAATAAAAGCATACAAAAGTGGGAAAGAGCCATAAAGCATGGGGAAGCTTTTTCCTAAGCACAAAAGCATATAAAAAGTGAAAAAGGCCATTTTTATATGAGGAAACATTATTCACCCAAAAGATTTTGCCCAAATTGAACTAATGAGGAATTTGGGAAATATTCATAGCCTTCAATTTCCAATATATTGGAGGCTTGGCCATTGAAAAAATGATGGGAATTCTTGTAGTGTCACACTGCTGAGATCTATCTTGAGATGGAGATTTTTGGAGCTAGGAGTTGGGGGAGCTACTACTACAACTACATATGATTGTTGTTCTTTCTTACATATGTTTCTATTCATTCTTTACTTATTATATTTAACTAATGAATGTATGAGATTTTGGTTTATATTTATTTATTCAATAATATTTATATGCTTCTGATAGTTTCAATTATCAAGATATTATGCCATGAAGGTTGATTTATTCTCTCTGTTATGCGTAGGACCAAGATTTGGAGCTAGCTAGGATCACTTCCTAACTATACTAAAAACTCCAACAAGACCTGCATGCAAGAACTCACAAGAATTGCTTCTCTTTTTCTTAATCTATAGTCTACATCTTGATTTACTAAGAATCCTGAGCCTTTGAAGAACCTTTCTCTTAATTGGTTTGTCCTAGGTTTTTGGGATAAAGTGAGAGGGTTTTATGTTCATCTAACCATGCATTAAATGCTACAACAAAATGATAATTAGAAACTTTAATATATTTCACTATGTAAATGAAATCAATAAAATGAACCCTTAGAGTGGGTCATAAATGGAAATAACTTTAACACTCTAAAGAAGAAGCCAAAAATGGATGGAACAATGGATGCAAAATTGGGAGTAGAATTGGATATTAAACTAGCCATAAAAACAAGATGCAAACAATGACACAAAAAGGGTTTTAAAGTAAAATTAAAAAAGGGTGCAACACTAGACACAAAGAAAGGAACAAAATAGGGCATATGAAATGATACCAAATTGGGTGCAAAAAAGGATGCAAAAATGGACACGAAAATGAGGATGCAAAGGATGGTGTAAAATTAGGATGCAAAATTGGGTGCAAAAAGGATGTAAGAAAAGACACAAAACAAGATGAAAAATGGGACTAAAAAAGGGTGAAACCAAAGATGTCAAAAATGATGCATAAGTAGATGAAAATTCAAACTAAAATCTAGGTGCAAAATGAGATGCAAATGTGGACACAAAATGTGGCAAAGAAAATGATGAAAATTTGGATGCCAAAAAGGATGCAAAATTAGATACCGAAAAGGACGCAAATTTGGACATAAAAAATGGTACAAAATAGGACACAAAAGAACAAAAAATGGTGCAAAAATGGGCATAAAAATGGCTCAAATTTGGATGCAACATTGGATGTAAATGAGGTGCAAAAAATCATTCAAAACTTGGTGAAAAAAAATCAAAAGTAAACGAAAAAAATGGCTCAAAATTGAACGTAACAATAGACACAAAATGGGATGCAAAGGTGGACGCAACACATGGTTCAACATAGGATGCAAATTTAGATGCCCAAAAGGATGCAAGAAATGATGTTAAAAATGATGCTAAATTGGATGCAACAAATGATGAAAAATTAGATTCCAAATATGTTGCAAAATAGGATGCAAAAAAGGGAGATAAATAAAATGTAATTAAAATGAAAAAATGGATGCAAAAAATGGGTGAAAAAATGCATGCACAATTTGGCATTAAATCATATTCAACATATGGTGCCAAATTGGATGGAAAAAATGGTGTAAAAAAAGGCAGAAGAACTAGCGCAAAAATAGATGTAAAAATAAGTACAAAATTAGAAGCAAAAAATGGCATAAGACCAAATGCAAAAATTGGTACAAACTGGATGTAATAAAAGGCACTAAATCAAATGCCAAAGATGGTGTAAAACTTGATGCAAATTATGACACAAAACTAGAAGCAAAGAATGCTACAAAAGAGGAAGAAAAAAGTGATGCAAAAATAGATGCAAAAAATGGCACAAAACTAGAAGCAAAACATGTTGCAAAACCAAATGAAAATCTTTGTGCTAAAAATGATGGAAAATTTGGCATAAAAAAAGATGAAAATTTTGGTACAAAAAATGATGCTTTAAAAATTGTACAATAGAGCCAGATTTAGCGCCAGGATACTCATCCCAATTGAGAAAAGAAGAACCAAAATATGGTGCTAAATCTGGCGCAAATTGCCTGTTTTGTTGTAGTGCATATATTACCCTTGGGGTGCATATATATGAAAACTAATGATTTGGGTTGTTAGATATTTTCTAGGTTACATGATTCAATACTCACAATAGAAGAACACATATATAACTCAAATAACTCATTACATAAGGTAAAAATGTTGAATTTAACAACATCACGCCTCCTCAGCATGTGATGACCATAATGCAAGTGATTGCGACAAAAGAAGAATGATAATATGCTCTAAGAGTGAGTAGAAAGGGAAGAAAGCACACTTATGATAGTAGTAAAGACCTCAAGATGAAGGCCCAATGTCTCTCCCACGCTTGAGACTTCCCAAGTCATCATGCAATATTGGGTGAACAACCAAAGCTAGATCTAGAAATCTTCCTCAAAATGGGTCAAAACTATGTTTCCAATGCCTCCCCTAGTTATCATAGTGAAAGGGTATATTTGAGGTATCTCATATTAATCTAGTTTAGTACATCGATAACACTATTGTAGTTGGTACAACCACCCTACAAATTTGTTCCTTAGATTCATTTTGGATCCTCCCTACCAATTATCCTTAGTAGCATGCCTTTCACTATCAAGTACATAGGCTTTAGCTGATTTTCAATGGCTTGACAACCTGTGGACATCAGTTTCCTTGACTCCCTTCATAGGTTTCCATCCCGGAATTAGGTTATTTGCTAGCTCATTAGCTCCTCCAGAACATTTCTCTATTCTACAGGGGAACCAACCTTCCCAATATAAATTGCACAATTCTAGAGGCGAACTATCCTTCCCTCTAGTAATTACACAAATCTTCTGAGCAACCCGCTGAGCTCCAAAATTGTACACAATAGTCACACAAGCTTCCCACAGGAAATTGCACAATCTAGCCCGGCATTAGGCCTTAGCCTAGAAATTGCGTAATTTTCGGAGACAATCACCTACTGACCCTAGAAATTGCACAAGTCCTCAGGGACATCCAGCCGAGGTCGACCCAGAAACTGTAGAAATTTTCCTTCCAGGCTTCAGACTGTTGCATGTTCTTTCAGATTGACGGTTCCCTTTGGAACCCAACAAACCTGATTTGCATGCATGGGTTTCTTTTCTCGAAATAGGAAAAGGAAACATGCAAAAAGCATCACTAGATTTTAGGGGTCTATTTTTAGCAGTTGTATGTTACATGCAAAGATTGTTTTAGAAACTTCCTTCCAAGTGTCGCTTTTTCCTAGATTTTTGACATGCGTCTCATGAGCCTCAAACTTATTTATTCAACATTGTAGAGCTCATTATACACATCAATATTGGAGCTCTGGCATCGCACAACACATCTAGGAGTCTTTGGCACATTTTGCTTAACTATTTCCGGGTAAGTTCACTTTACATCTCTTTTGCAACATTTCTATCTCTTTTTGCGTTTTGTCTTGTGTGAGTGTTATCTGCTTGACTTCTGTGAATGTTTTTTTTCCTTTGCATGCATGTTAGACTGTATAGGAACCATTTCACTTTTCGTTTGCATCTCACTATTGTCACATGCATGACACTATTTTGCATTGACGGTTGCCGATACGATGACCCGTCTCGCACGCATGCATGTTTTTCCATTTTGTAAAACTTGAATTTGTTGTTTGTGTGAATGATCATTCATTATTTCTTACACTTGATTTCTCCATGCATTCAAAGATTCACATATTTTTAGTAGCCTATCAGCGAGTTCGGTCAACGTTGGCCTGGGCCTTTCCTTGCCAAGACAAAATTGTGCATTTCTAAGAGGGAAGGCTCTAACTTCCTTCTAGAAAATACACAAAACTGGCCAGACATTGTACTCTAGGCTTGCCCTATTGTATTCTGAGAGGTAGTCCTTTGGTGGGCTGGAAAATTGCACAGTGCAGCCCTTGGGCTTGCATGCCTTGCTGACTGAAATTGCACATTGTGCAATATCAGCCCCCAACAGGTCACCCTAGATTGTGCATTGCCATTCTAGTAGCCAACTAGTCTTTAGATAATTTGGACTATCTTTTTCACAGTTTCAGCAGTCAGTCTCCTAGCGCCTTGGTGAAAATTATGCAATCCATTCCATCTGTCTCCCACATATTTTGCCTATCAGCCCTCAGTTTTTATTTGGTTTTCAACTAAAATATAGCTTGCCATGAGTCTCACCATGTCTCCATCCACAGAAGATGTTCATCCATCTCTTAGCAGTTTAGGTTCAATGGCTTCCAAGAGAGCAGGGTCGAAGGACACCGACTGAAGCACAACTGGAGATGCAGTTGAGCAACTGTCTATGATTTTTCCAATTTACGAAGACACCAAGTTGCTTGTAGAAAGAGACATCAAGTTAAAATGGCAAGATATCAATGATACATTCTTAGGAACATTTGGTGAAAATTTTGAAGATTGCAGGGTTTACGTGAATATTCACAAGTCTAGCTTATATCAAATTGTATTTTTTTTATCCCGCATTTCCATGCATGGACATGATACATTGGATCATCTCACACACTAATCCCGAGATGATGGTATTAAGTAGTGTCAGTGGGACAGAGATTTCTACCTTCAGGGCACATGACTATCAACAAATGTAACACTTATCACAACTGGTGATCATAATAGAGACACTCTTCAGCAGACCCGACAACAATGCAAACTCCAGGATATCTTGAAGAGCTGGGTGAAAGATCTAGATAGTTCAGGATGACAGCCAACCAGGTTACAAGACGAAGATACAACGAAAAGCATATCAGTGCTTGCTCATATTTTCATGACACTTATATGCCCAAAAGAGCACTAAGACCTTTCCACTGTGTTGGGTGATTTTGTTGGACCAACTGGCTAGTGAAGGAAAACCATGTAACTGGTCCCACATGTTGGCTCACACGATGAAGGAACATGTAAAAGGAGTCCGACAACCACCCAAAGGTCAGCAAGTAGTGATATACATGTCTGCATACATTCTGGATACAATCTGTGCCCTTGAACAATTACCAGGCTTGTGTTGGGCATGAATATCAACAGAAACATCTGTACACATTTAATGCAGTCTGTTTTCTGAATGCAACTTCTGCAGAGTCATCACACAGTTGTCAGACTATTTTGTCACCCTAGTGTACAAGATGATATTAGAGTAGGATCCACCTTGCATGTCACAGGAAGTAATGGAGACATTGATCAATATAGAGGATTGGTATGTGTCACATCTTGGCACCTTCATACGGATGTACAACACGAAGAAGCCTATGTATGTTTAAACAATGTTTTCCATGGACAAGCTTGTCATGTAATAAGTGTCATACCACATCTTGACATGAGTCTCAGCTAGACTGCATCAGAAGAAGAAGGAATCCTAACCCGCTCTTCCATTAAGGATTGGGTTGTACGAGATACAAAATCTCAAGCGTGTTGATGAAAAGACAGAAGACTTCAAAAGAGTTACTTTTAGCCTGAGACTCTTCAATCCATACAACTAGCATTTCCTTGTAAAGGACGATTGTGCGAGAGTGAAATTTTCTTCTATCCAAGGGACGTGTCATTAGGCAGAGGAAGAAAAATGGAGATATTGCCACAACTTCTCCAGGCTCAATGAATTGGTCAGCATAGCTGTGGAATGGTTAGCAAAGTAGCATCTAGGAGAGCACCATCATCAGCAGCACCAAGGGATAACATACTTGATCATGAGAAAGGTAAGAGAAACATTGTTGACAGTGCAGAGGTATAACAAAGCTGCAAATTCAAAGTAGGCACACTTGTGGAGAAAGCATCCTTGGAGATAGAGGAAAAGAGGTGATAGTCTGACAGGAGGAACATGCAAAGGCAAAGAGATAAACAGAGGATGGAGAAAACAATGAAGGCATTGCAAGAGTTGAAGTAGCAACTCTAGGAAGAACAAGAGTTGTGCACGAAGGAGAAGGAAGCACAATAGCAATAGATGTTGGGTATACGGCCAAAGTCCCACATTGACTAGAAGTGGGGAGGATCATGGATATATAAGGATGGACAAATATATCCATTGGTATGAGGCCTTTTGGGAGTAAGTCCAAAAGAAAATCCATGAGGGCTTAGGCCCAAAGTGGACAATATCATACCATTGTGGCGATATGTGGTGTCCAAAGTCCTTACAAGTGGTATTAGAGCCATGCCCTGAAGTTAGCCAACTGAATGAATTCTCGGAATATTGGAATGTTGAACGAAGTTGGTGGGCTCCAGTAATATCACGATGGGATCCGTGGATGAGCTCGGTTAGACAAGAAATGTGCTTCGGCTTCTTCATAGACGTGTCCTGGTCCCAACACGGTGAAGAGGAGTTGAGCTGGGATAGAGCAAGCTCTCAAGGCAGGTGGTGCTCCATGTAAGGTGTGTGCTTCCAACGCATTGGAGCGGAGAATCCTAGTTGGTAGAGAGTGGACAGATGGATAATCGTTTGAGGGGAGGCTCAATGGTCCTTTGTTCGAGGGGAGGATTGTTGGGTATACGACCAAAGTCCCACATTGAATAGAAGTGGGGAGGATCATGGATATATAAGGATGGACAAATATCTCCATTGGTATGAGGCCTTTTGGGAGTAAGTCCAAAAACAAATCCATGAGGGCTTAGGCCCAAAGTGGACAATATCATACCATTTTGGAGATATGTGGTGTCTAGAGTCCTTACAATAGACACAGCAAGAGGTGAAGCATGCACAGAGTGATGAAACTACACCCATATAGGTTGTAGACTCATTCGAGCAACTGGCACAAAGAAAACACGGTGAATGGTCTTAGGAGTAGGACTTCACTTGAGATATTGAAAAGATACTTGAGCAGATGGATACGGACATGGAGTATCTAGAGTTAGAACAAGATATTGACCTCACGCCCCAAAACCAAGAAGTCAACCGACTGACTTCGCTAGATCCAAAATTAAAGAATGTCCTTAGTGATAAAGGAGATACTGAGATCCTCGAAGGCATTCCAAAAGTAGAGATGCACAATATATCATTTGACGAGTCACAACATTGATTTGGACAATCATGTATAGTGACTACTTGATATGTCCATGCATCTCTCACACAATCTGAAGAATGAGTGATCTTATCCGATGTGCACAAGCATCTAGTAGAATTGGCTGATGCTACAAGAGCTATGCTGAAGATACCAGCTTGAGTGTTCACTTCTTGATAGTAGAGAACAAGCGAATGGCTAAGGAGTTATGGACGGCCAAGTAGGGAGGAGAACATTTTATCGCATCCTTCAGAGAAAAGTTGAAGAGAGAAATATTAAATGAGGTATTGTCTCTCGAGACAGTCATGCAAATGTTGTATTACATATTTGGCACCATGCATAAGTCAGTTCTCCATCTCAATGGTTGGCATCAATGTTATGCTAGGAGAGCATGCATCTTTCTACATTTTGACACTGTCGTCAACCGCATTTAGACATGGAAAATGAAGCCCAAGGCTGTAGAGCTAAAGGCATGCATCCAAGGTAAAAATCAAAACTATGAGGAACTCCCTTAGCTCATCAACAGTTTACAGGTCTCACATGCATGGGTGTTCAGAAGCATGGATGTTTTTGTGCATGCACATGCAGTCCCATCTATTGGGACACTCACTGAGGCAAAGACAAAGAATCAAATCTGACTGGATCCAGACATGTACTTTGATAATTTTATGCCCATAGCCACCACCACATACTTGGTGTTCAGTGCAAACACTATGCATCAGTATGTTGCTGGTCTAGACACACTCAAGGCAATGATTCACATGTTATCAGACGAGTTGGAAAGAGGAGCCAAATCAGTTTACCCTGGCACAACAGAGGTAAGAGTTTGTTTTCAATAAGATTTCACCACAAATATGGAAAGCCCCCAATCATTTACAAATTTTAGGAAGATATCACTCTGCAACAACATCTGTAAATTGATATCTAAACTAATAACTAGAAGGACAAATAAGATTTTGACTAAGCATATTATTGAGCAGCAATTCAGGCTTATGGAGGGTACATAGATTCAAGATGCAATTGGTATTACTTAGGAGATTATGCAATCCATTAAATCCAAGAATCTAAAGTCTTTCCTTCTCAACGTGGATTTGACCAAGGAATATGACTCTATTGACTTGGAATTTCTTAAATTGATTTTTATCAAAGTAGGTATGTCCTAACCTAACATTGGTTGTATTTTGGCTGGCATAAAGAACACGAATTTTGTTGTCATCTGAATGCACTCCTTTCCCATTTCTTCTCGGCCCATACCGGTTTGAGGTAGGGATGTGCTCTATCTCCAATGTTGTTGCTCATGGTCACTGATAACTTGACCAGAAAAGTGTGGGATGGTAGAGTTCAGGTATCAATATCTAAAGTATTTAGACCAATTGAGATCACCTACTTGATGTTCGTTGATGACCTCATTTTCAATGGACATGCTATGATTTTTGAATGGACCGCTATTTATAACACCATTTCATTCTTTGGAAGGGCATTAAGTCTATGGATGAATGGACCGAAGTCAATTCTCATTCATAATAGAATTGTAGGTACAATGATTAAGGATATCAGTTTACTATTCAGAGTTGGTATCAAACATATTGATGGGGACCTCCCATACCTGGGTTTCAACATAAATCCTAACAACTATTGCACCAAATATTGGGATTGGTTATTTGACAGGTTCCACAAGAAGCTAGATTGCTGGAAACATCGTTGGTTGACTATGGGAGGTAGAATCATCATGTTAAAATTTGTTCTACAAAATATAGTAGTACACTGAATCCACCTTTTTCTATTGCGAAGGGAGGTAATTAAAAAGTTACAATCCATCATGGGACATATTATTTGGGTTGGAACATTACCTCACGAGATGTATCTTTGGTCAAATTGTCTCTCATTGCTAGGCCCATGGAGGAAGGTGGATGGGGAATCATTGATGCTTTTTCCTTTAACATAACACCGACCATAAAGAACATGTGGACGACAACTATGGGCATTGGAATATGTTCACTAGTCATTAAAGACAACTATATGTATGGGAAATTTTTCATTGCTTGAATTTCTTGAGGGGAAAAGAGGAAGGAAATTTCATCACATATTTGGAAAATTATGATGAAAAACATACAATGGCTGATGGGATTTGTTCGTTGGGAGGTAGGGGATGGTTCCAAAATAAAGATTTGATTGGACGCCATAAAATTTTTGGTGGAAACCACTCATTATCTTACCCAATCTCTCAGTTCCCGCATAATAAAGAAATTATCTTTCTTAAATAGATTCTCTTACATGATGAACCCTGTATTGACTGAGAATCATGGATTTGTGTTGGCGATATTTAGTTGCTTGGGGCTGATGTTTTTGAATGGGATGCATATATTTCTAATCTAAGAAGTGTAGGTATCTCACTTAATGACGAGGAGGATTAAATGACATGGAGGGTTGCCTCAAAAAGGGACACCGAATGGTAAAATTGTTATGAAACCAGCTCAAGAAAATATAGAAAAGATAGATCAGCGCCTTGGAATTTAGCCTCTTCGAGGGGGCAACCTCCTTTACATTACATAAATGAGCAATTCTTGGATGATACAAATGAAAGGACCTCCTTTCTATATATAGGAGTCTAAGGGGTCATAACATAATCA
>APFE031013155.1:0-24777 GCA_000404065.3 Pinus taeda | reverse complement strand
GAACATCATGTTGGATATTATCCTTTAAAGACCCTATGAACACATCAATCCTATGCTCCTCTGGAATATCTTTTACCCTTATGTTCAATTTTTGGAACTCCTCAATGTGCTCAATTATTGAACCATTTTGTTTAAGACTTATCAATTGGCTAAAAAAAGTGTTTCTTTTTGTATCCTCATAATGTGCTATCAATTATGCCATAAAAATTGTCCAAGTGATAAATTGTTTACGAGAGCAAAGCCATTGATACCATATAAGCTGATTTGGTTCGAAATATAAAGTTTCCATATGTACCTTTTGTGTGCTTTGCACATTATTTAGATCGAAAAAATGATCCATCTGTAATATCCATGTTGCGGGATCTTTGCCATCAAACTTCCTCATATCGATTTTTGGAATATGGTGGGTCTTCGATCCAACATTAGAGTCTATGGAATCATGATTAACATTTCTTTTGTTCTCATCATGAGTTTCCTTTACTACCCGTTCACCCTTACTGACCCTTTCTTGTAGCAACTTATTCATATTTACCTTTAATTCTTCCATGTATGTTTTCAAATCTATCTTCAAATCATCCATATTAGCTTCCACGTCATTCATCTAAGCTTCTACACCTTTCTTTAAACAATCCATCTTAGATTCTGTAACTTTTTGTGCAAGTGACACTTGTTGCACTTAGTCTCGTAATTTTGATATATCATGTTGCATTTCTTCCTCTTCTTCATGAGTCATGCTAGAGCTTTCAAGTTGCCTACTAGGTGTTTCCATTTTCTTTCTTCGGGGCATCAATTACTGATAATAATGCTTCACTATGCCCTTTGAATTCCTTCAAAATAAATTTTCAAACCAAGCTTAAGAAAACATTTTAAAAAATATACACACCTTTTTTCACTTTGTAGGAGCTTGATATTGCCTCTGTATCTCTGTTCTAGTTCTGAAATTGCAATATTCGGTAGCCTTCTGTGTCCTCTTTCCAGTGCCACCAGTCTTACACCAATTGGATTCTCCAATGAAGAGTTATGCCAAATGTCCCACGGTGGCCTGATTAGAGACTAATTTAGTAGAGCGAAATTGTACGACGTTCCTCGAGTCATTGTTTCAACCTATGGCTCTAAAAAATATGTAGAAGTAACTAACGTCTGTCCTCTTTCTGCATCTTTTTACGAAATTTCAATCCAATTCTCAGAGAAAAAGTTATGACGATTTTTCCCAGGTCACCTATTTGGAAAGTAATTCAGGAGTCTACAAAAAGACCAAATTCCTTGAATCATATCTCCGCAATTATAGCGCAAAATGATCCGAAATTTGGACCCAAGATTTAGCGCGGCGTCTTCTCAAATGGGTTTTTCTTTCAACTTCTGAAACGTCGAAGAAAAAAAATTATAGCGAAAATGCCACGATGACCTGTTTGGAGCAGTGAAACCCTAGAATCCAATGCTCTGATACCAAATGTTAAGAAACGAGCTCAAGAAAATATAGAAAAGATAGATCAACACCTTAGAATTCAGCCTCTTCGAGGGGGAAACCTCCTTTACATTACATAAATGAACAATTCTTGGATGATACAAATGAAAAAACCTCCTTTCTATATATAGGAGTCTAAGGGGTCATAACATAATTAGAGCCTACATAACAATAATAATGTAAAACATTTCTTTTTCCAAACTCAAATATAATATTTTTTTAATTTAAAAATTTATTAAATAACAAATACACATTAATAAAACATATATTAAAAACTAGTTTTGAGAAACATCTATATTTTTTCCATATATAAAATCCAATAACCAATAAATCAGTTTTTGACATTCTTTCTTTTCCTTGTTTAATGTTTTCAAGTTTCAAGGACTGAAAATACAGTTTTCTAATTTCATAAACTGATTTATCTATTGTATTTTGGTATTATCTATAATTATTCAACAAATAAATAAATAAGATCACGAATAAAACAATCAATCACTTTGAGAAGTCCTCGCTTCTAAATTTCAACCTTGTTTCAAAGTTTCTCGGACTGAAAATACAGTTTTCTAATTTCATTTTTACCTTCTTTCTTTCGATATATGCCCGCTTTTATCTATTTAGGTTCAGACGGTAATAACTAATCTAAGTCATTAATTTTCTATTAATATGATTTATTATATTAACCGATTAATGTTGTCTTAAGAAGGTGTTCTATGCCACTGGATCTGTCTCCTCTGCAATAGTAGTGCTGATGATAATGTTAAGTTGCTTTTAACTTTCTGTTTTGCTGAAGCTGTTTGCGAGGGGGTTATGGATAATCTTGGCATCTTTCGACTACAACATTTCTCATCATTGAGGTGTTGTTTTAGGAAGTGGTTCAAAATTCATGGTAGATACAAATTTCTTTTATTGTATCTTATTTGGTCCTTCTGGCATAGTAGGAATGCACTTATTTTTTAGAATAAATATGCAACAGTAAAGGCTGATGTCATTAAAACTGCTGCATACTTTAAAGAGTTTGGACTAGAAAAAAATGGTAGTAAACCCAAAATTATCATAAGAGACATTAGCAAAAATATTTTGTGGGCTTCTTCGATGGTGCAAGCTGTAGGAGGAAATGTGATGGTGCAAGTTGTAGGAGGAATTGTGATTGCCGTGCATACATAGCTATAAATCCTGGTAAATACTATCATTTTTGGTGGGAAGGGGGTCAAGGCACAAATAGCAAAGCAAAGATTGTTGCACTATGTGGAGTATTGATTGCAGCAGAATGGTTGGGATGGTTGGGATTGGAGCACATATAGATCATTGCAGCTGAATGGTAGGGATGGTTGGGATTGGTTCACATCTAAGATTCTTTTTGTTTTGCAAAACTCAAAACGAATCATAGAGTGGGTCAAATGAAATAACAGTTTCAATCCTCCTATATTAACCAATTAGATGAAACATATAATGATATTTGTAAGCAAATTCCACCACATTTATATCAATCACATATATAGAGAGCAGAACTACATTGCAGATTTAATATCCAAAATAAGAATAGAAAAGACCTGATAAATTTCTTTTTTCAGCATATGAGCAAGGAGCTGCGACAAATGTTTGTGCGCCAGCATAAAATTTTCAAAGAGCTAGGAGACTGAATGCTAGGTATTATTTAGAAATGCAAGGAACATAAATTATTGTAAAGAATCATTTTTTTGGTTTCTTTTGGTATTGGACTATGGCTCATAGATCTTAGATGATAGAAATCTAGAAAATAGAAGATATGGCAATGCTGTTGAAAGGAAAAGAAGATAAAAACTGTGTTTTTGGTTATTTTTGCAAAACATAGTGAAAAACCACGCCAATCGTACTATCTGTTTTATACACATAACACGGAAGCATTAAAAAAAACAAAGCAGTGACGAACCAGGACGTAACTGCATATTTTCAAAAGTGGGGAACCAAAAATACATAGTTGACCAGGTAAACATTAGAGTTGCAATCTAAAAACGATTTCCTCTATGGAGTTGATACCTCTGCATATATAGCTAAGTCATACTCAGCTAGATCTTAGTCGATGCCCCTTTTTAAAAGAAGATATGTTACTGATTCTCTTCTCTTCTTTATATATGAGTGAATGTAATGCGCTTCCAATTATTTATCAAAATTTTAATACACCGCGTCTAGTTGAAAAACATTTATGGCTCTATGGGCTGACAATTCTTTGAAAAAGAATCAATACACCTCATCCAGTTGAAAAATATAGGAAAGACTGAAAAGTGTAAAATCCGTGATCCAGTTCATAATGCTCTTTGCATCTCCCTGTATGAAAATTTGATCATTCTATTTGGTTCATGAGATGCTCTAAGAGTTCATGCTCTTAGCTCTTAGAGACCGATTTAATGGTTGTTCGAATCCATGTTGCCGTTTCTTTGTCAAATTTAAGTTCCCACGTCGGCCAGTAATGCAAGTCTTGCTTCAAAGAAAAAACATGGCGTTTTCCATCTAAATTCAATATCTTGACACGAACAAAGTCACCGTGTTCCAACTCTTTTATTACATTTACAAAGGTCTGCAAATCAGGCGTCGGTTTATCATTTACTTGAACAATCCAATCCTCAGTATGATCTGCATATCTATCAGCGGGGCATCCCAAATTATATGCCGACAAGTATACACCGTTACCTTCAGGAGGCCAAAATCCCAACGAGCGGACAGCTGAGTTTGTCTCCTGTACAATATAGCCGCACCAACTTACCATGTGCGTGATTTGAAGCCCACTTCTTACATCTGTGCCCACAAGAACTTCAATTTCCTTACCCTGCCGGAAAATTTTAAGTCTTAGATCACCTTGCTCATTCTTGCTCTCTTCAACCAGCTGGCAAGCATTTTCAACATCCCGATAATTGGTAACCAGGTTCCCATCTATGGCTAACAGCATGTCACCAGCCTTCAGCGTACCTGCTGCTCGTGATCCGGCAAAACAACACCTGACTTGCAGCACCTGCTGTCTCAGAGGATCTTTGTTTGCTAAATCACTAATCCATTTGTCACTTAACCCAAAGCTGCGCGACTTTGAAAGTAGGGTTGTACAAAGTTCAACCTCTAAAATGCGGACAATGGGCACAGAGATTTTCATTCCGTTAACCAGCAAATTTAAACCTGCAGATCCGCGAATAATCCTCTCTAAAATCTGGCTGACAGCATAAATTGGAATTCCACTCATAAACGGAATATTAGGTCTCATGGGACTGTAGAAGCCAGCCCATAATGCCCGAAGCCTTCCCTGATCATCGACTAATACACCAGCAAAGAAATTCCCTAAATGTGCCTCTAATTCGATCACGTCCATGTTCATTGCTCTATAACGGGGAATATCAGTTGCAGGAATATTCAATGAAACATGTGGGCTTGTGACAATGCACTTGCGTGATACGAGTTCTAAGCTCTTTCTCAAACCAACAAGATGCACAACATCACCTTTAAGCAAAGCAGGTTCAGGAAGAAGAACAGCTGCATGTACAGCTGCAGCACCGGATGGACCTAGTGCGACAGGATCATATGCCACTAATGCATAATTGTGTACAGGGTGCAAAAAAATAACCTGCCCAGGGATTTCCGCTTGGTATGCAGCAAATGATAACATGACATCTGCCACAGATGTGGGAACTGTATTCCTATCAATCGCAACTATTCCTAGGGTTTTACAATGATAGACCACCACCCCGGTTTGAGGAAGAGGTTTATTCCGCACACAATCAAGCACTGATAATGGTGGTATATCCACAGCAACCATGACAAGGCTTGGTTTTATGGCTTCCTCTAAAGATGAGGTCTGAATTTCCAGAGTTGTACCTGGCTCATCTTGATCATTCAGCCGTCTCCTCTTCGCCTTGCTTCTGTCAATACTGAGAGAGTCTGAAACAAAAGAATGGAACTGTGGCATATCACCCCCACCGCATATCACCCCAACCTGTTCATCTGCTGATAATGGGATTTGTAAGATTGCAGGCGTCCTTTTCCACAATCCACTCTCATCATTTCGAGTGTATAGTTGAGGTTGTCCGTACCAATCATGCCTGTCAATAGTTACAAGGACAACCATCGTTCGATGACGATCTCGATGTTTCACAAATTCTAGAGGAAACCGTGATCCTCGATGTAATTCTGACAAAATAGATATAAATTGTTCGACCCTTGTAGTTTCCTTCCCTGCAAATTTTGTAATGATAGCACGAGAAGGAACACCTGCGCTTGACAACATGTACCCTGGTTGTGCAACATACACTAGACCACAGTTGAAGGAGAAATTCCTAGCCTGTTGGTAAGATAAAGGATGAATTATGCCATCACTTAGTTCCAAAAATTTGTTTGGAGTTATAGAATGTAAGTCCTGGACCTCCAAAGTAATCTTTATAGGAACACCACCCCTCTCAAAATGTAAATTTATCGGCTTTCCAACATTATCATCGAGAATTGTCTCCAACTTCAAGAAATGAGTGACAGTCTCATCATTCACACTGACAAGTAAATCGCCTGGCTCTAAATGATTGTCAGCAGGACCTCCTGGCACCACAGAATCTATAACCAGAATTCCCGTCTCTTCGGGAAAAACCTTTCTCACTAATTCTTCAGTCTCGCCTTGAAGCCCTAACCTACGTGCCTCATCGAATCCTTTGTGAAGAAGAGTCATCTGGAGTGTCCCTCGAGGTATATGGACTGCATGCCATCGAGTGTCTGACTCATCCTTACACCTCTGTAAAATTTGCAAAGCCCTTACCACTCGATCCAATGGAAGATAATATGCAGAAGAACCTTCTTGTCTACCACCCGCATTTAATCCAACTGCTTGTGCCTCGCAATTTATTACTGGCGACCCGCTCGAGCCTCCTTTTGTCCCTGAAGCTGCCTGCATATAAAATGTATTGAAGTCATTGTAGTTAATCGGGGAGTAAACTGGGGCAGGTCGATCCAGTCGGGCTAGGGTTCCTGCAGAAACCGAAAGCTTGTCACCACTGTCATTACCCACCACCCGGATCTCCAATCCAGTAGCTGCAGCTTCTGGTGCAAGAGGGATTTCCTCAATTTCCATAAACCGAACTGCTGCGGGATCAAAACGGAAAAATCCAAAATCATGAACAGGGTCACGATACAGAGGATAAACCGGAATCTCCTCGTTATTGAGAAACGTAGCCTCGGCCACAACAGGTCCGGGACAGACGACATGGCGGTTCGTGAGTATGAGCCCGCGTTGATTATCTACAATGAAACCCGTAGCCTTAAAGACACCGGCGCTCTCAGTATCGAAATGACGAGTGGCAGTGACTGTTAACACCACCACGCCCTTGAAAACCTTCCTTAACGCCTTGCCCCATTTCTCTGCCGTTGCAACACTCTGAATGTCTGCTCCAACAACTTCCATTGTCAAGAATTTTCTTGAGATTTAAGTCCACTACTCTATGACACGTAATTGCGTACTGTATGGTTCCTTCACCGACAGATTCTCTAGTGGTGTGAACAAAGAAAGCGTGAATGTCTTCCGCGTGAGGGTTATATATACAATTAACATTGTGAATTATAATGAAAGTCGGTCCAACGCCATTGGCCTTTTTAAATTTGTTGTTCAAGGATAATGTTGGATAGAGCCCATTTTGGGAAAAATATTAAGTAAATTTAATTATGTATTCAGATTTTATATAAATTTAATTAATAATGAACTAATTTTTATTTTATTTAAATATTTAATTTTTATTGGGTTAAAGAGCATTCTAGTTATTATAGGGTAGAAGTGTAGGTGTAATATAAATACTTTTAAACCATTTAAATATGGATTTAATAAAAAAATAATAAAAAGGTAAAATTTAAAAGTGATATTGGGGATGAGTGTAAATATTTAAATGTTTGCTCAATTATTAATAAAAAGTTAAAGGTAATAAACAAAAAGTAACAAATAAAAAGTTAAAAAGTAATATAAACCCTTGTGTCTAAATATAGACTTTGTTACAATACCATGGGTGAATACCATGGCTTATCAATATCAAATGCCAAAAACCATAACTTATTGCACAATCAAAATACTTTATAACATTATGGTAAGATTTTTAATCAATGATATTCACTTCCACCGTGGATAACATTAACCGAATTGTCTTTAGCGTGACCTTTTGACCGAAATGTATTTAGTGTGACCTTTTGGAAGCTTTTTCTGTGGATTTTCCAATCTAGCTTCTCTAAATTTTGCATGAATTCATTCAAATCACAAGTTTGATGGGTAACCCTTGCACAATAGAATTGTTCTACAATTTTTCCACTAGATTTCGGCACTCGAGACTCTAGAAGGTCGCACTAAAGACGACTCCAATATTAACTTGTAAATAGCGTTTATTACAATACCATGGGCCAATACCATGGATAATCAAAACCACATGCACAAAAACCATAACTTATCTTACAATAAAAATATTTTATAACAATATGACAAGATTCTTAACCCTGGATTTTCACCCCCACTTTACCATGGATATTATTAAATTGAAAATAGACTTTGTCTAAATAATATGGCTTATCAATACCACAAGCCCAATAGCGATAACTTATTTCACAATCAAAATATTTTATAAATATTTTATTTTAATTAATTTTTATAACATTTTTTAATTAAATCTGTAAGCAAAAAGGTTATAATTACCTTTGAGATATATCAAACTATCTATCTTCACCACTACTAAAAATATTCCCATTGAAATTAAATCAAGGTCCTACTAAAATTAAGAATGAGAATACTAAAAGGAGAGAGAGGGTGAGTGTAAAGCCCGCAGGTCGTTATGATGGATGGGTAGCATGGGTGTGCCCACCGAGCGAGCGAGGGTGAGACATGGACGCGAGTGATGAGCTAAGAGCGACTTAGTGAGTTGTCAAAGCAAGATGTGGAGGACGGGCTGGCGAGCGAACTTATAGTGGGTGAGCGGTCTTGCGAGGGTGTGCCCCACCCAGGATCCAACTTAACAAAATGGGCGTGCTGACATGTTAAATAGGTGAACTGTTGCGAGTTATACTAGTTTGGTGGATCAGCCAAATGCTCCCACATGTCTGACAAAGCATATAAGAACTCAACAGAAAGTTGGAGAATGGAGAACACAAGTAAGGCGAGCTCCAAATATACTAGCTCTGTGGTAGAAAAGGGTTGGTTGGCAGATGAGCCCGCACAATGGGAAGGAATAAAGGTTGAATGCGAAGATGAGTCATGGGCGGGGTGACACGGGCATGTGCGCTTGCTGGGTGAGGTCGGGGTTGTGAGAAGTCATTTGAAGTCGCAGTAGGGAGTTCGGGCACATGCCGGTTGAATAGTCATGTGAGGTCACGGTAGGAGGTGGGTGTCCAACGTTTGAAGGATCGCTCGAAGGTGCGGTCAGGGCGACTCGTGGAGCGAGGGCTCGCCGAATGAAGGTTTGACACAATGAACTTTTGCGACAGTTGAGGCTGCATGACGAAATGTGCAGGATTGAACGAATGTAACGTTCAAGGTGTAAATGAATACATTGAGGTAAATCTTAATGGTGCCGCGACCGAAGGCTGAGCTGCATGATAGTTGAACGGTGAAAACCTGTATAATGCCAGTTGAAGGCTTTCCTCTTGGCGAATGTAAAAAAATATTTGATAATAAAAATCTTACTTGCATATGTTTTAAGTGTCTTTTGCTGGTGAATGTTATTTAATGTATTCCACACATTAAATGTTTAATATGGTTAATGAAGTGAATGTTAGGCATAGTTTGGAAAGCATGCTTACCAGTGAAAAAGTTAAGTGTTTGGCTGATGTTGCATGAAAGCCAACTTGCAAAAAAAGAATTAGGGGTGTGACAACTGGTATCAGAGCTAATTGGAGGGACTAGGAAAGTATGTAGTTTGAAGTTATGGAGAAATAATGGATTCATAGTCTGGGTTTCGTAGACTTGGTGGCTCATGGAAATACCATACAAGCACTAGTGGACATGGGGGCCACACATAACTCCATGATGACGTGATTAGCAAGAGAAGTTGGAGTGAATATTTTCCCATCGAATTTTGATGTCAAGGCAGTGAACTCAAGAGCTAAAGTGCCAGGTTTGTCACACGGAGTGCCTATGCAGACTAAATACTGGCAAGGTTGGTTGGACTTCACGGTGATGGAGATGAACGGTTTTGACATGATATTGGTGAAAGATTTCTTGAATGGCAATAAAACAATTATTTCTCCCTTTTGCGATGAGGTTATGCTAATTGGAAAATCACAGACTTGGACTTTACCTACTCATAAGCAAAGGAAGGAAGTCAAGGTGCAACATGTTTTTGTGCTAGTTTGGAGAAAACAATATAAACTTTGAAACGGGAATTATAAACTCAAAACGAGAACTCTGGCCAAACCCCGAAAAAACATAAAAAACAGTGCTAAAAACAAAAAGTGTGTATACTGGAACGATGGTTTTTTTTTAGGTCAATTTTGAACATGTTTTAAAAATGGCAGTGAAAACGAAATTTTCATGCAAAAAACACCTTGAAAACAAAAAAGCAATGATACCAGAATGATGAATTTTTTTGGGTCAATTTTCATATTTTAAACAAATGCTAGTAAAACCAAATTTTTATATGCCACAAAAAATTGTTTATGAGGAAAAAACACACTAATGTTTTTGGTAGAATTACATTTTTCTTTCCTAAGTATAAGTTCAACTTGTTTTCAACCATAACATGCTAGATACAAAAAAAATTGGAATTTTTTCAACTATAAAATTCAAAAGCCATGACATTATGAACAAATTGCATGACTGAATGAATTCAAATGTCACTATTTGCATATTGAATGAAGCATACATTATATCTCTAATTTAATATTGCATTATAGGTATTCTAAACAATAACAATTATCATAATTGAGACATATAATCAAACAACATAAAAATGACTCATAACTTCTCATTTAACACCATATGGAAATAATTTTTTTTATTTCTAGATACGATGCAAACATAAGTTATATAAATTGTCTTATACAATTATTCAAAATCGCTCATATTTTTTTTCACACCATTAGAATTCACATCTTTTAATGAGTGACTGGATGCTGACGGAGATGTTCCATATTCTTCTCTTTCATCAACAAGTGCCCCATCTAAGTCCACATCCATGCCCACCATTTCAGTTTTCAAAATTCTTCTAGATCTACGATCGGTTTCAGCAGACTCCAATCTCAACATTATTCCTTCTAGTAACAACCTATTCAGAATATCTATCGTCTTGAAGCGAATAGTTCCTATCTTTGTTAAATTGAAGTCATAAACAAGTATGTCAACATCCTCCAATTTTAATATGTCTGTGCGGCGACGATTCATATTTGTACATTTTCTTTTCTCTTTCTGCAATTTTTTTGTCAACTACCATCTCTAAATTATACACACCATTGAATTGGTGTGTATTTGTGACTTACCAATGTACTTCAACACCTGTAACATCCTCATTTTCTGTAAAGATCTTTATAACTTTAGCAACCCAGAATGGATAGCCATTGGGATCTCCATCTGCTAGTACTGTGATCATGCAACCCTCCTTAATATCATGTAATGAACCCCTGTAAAGGTCTTCCATGGCTTCACGTTGTGCATGAGATTTTCTGGAACCAATATACATCTCTCGTTCCTCTGCCTATAAAGAATTAATAATATGTTGAGATTGTTGTTGTCCAGTAATGTTTATTTCCTCATTTTCATTCAACACCTTTTGTGGCCAAATAAATGGATTTTTCAAAGGTATATATTCATTTGTTGTTGTTGAAATGATATCACTTTGATTATTGAGAAATGACTCCCACCAAACTAAAACAACAATGTCAAAGTACTCATATGTATATCTAATACACTTTTTAATTCCTTCTACGCAATCAGAATTTTTTTTATATATCTGTGTGCATTATGAACTTCACCAAGTGATTGTAATAACAATACTTTTGATGCAAATATTGGATGACCTGGAATGAACTTTGAAAATTACAAACCTGATGGCAGTGCCCATTCTGCAATAGTTGAATATTTCTTGCCCCATATTAGTGTTTTCCCATCAATTTTTTTGATATGAAATTGATGTCGGAAGCTAATGTCACTAAGCAATAAATTTCCGCTCACCATGTCATCCCAGAATAAATGTTCGCATGTCAACAGTTTCTTCCAACACATCAAAAGCAGGCTCTGGCATGTACGTTTTCTTAATACATTCAATTAATGATGGCAAGCTTCCAACTTCCTTCTTACTCAATGTGACAAAGAACTGAACATCTGATCAATATGGTCATGAGTGTGCCCAACAAGAAGGAAACCAAACTTTACCTTATGAAAAATTCTCAATTCAAGAATCGTGTTGTATATAAAAACAACGTGATTTTTGTTTCCATGGCAAGTGTTGTCCAATTGTAGAAACAAAACTTCGGGAAGATTACCAGACCAATGAGAAAGCACATCATGAATTATGGTTATGGTCTTATTTGAATCATTATGAATATTTTGAGCTGTGAAGTACACCCTTGGCAACATTTTTCCATTGAGGACCATACAACTAACCAAGTGATACCGAATAAAATTTTCATCCTGTAAATTTTTGGGTGTGAGAAAAAAATGTGGTAAAAGTGTTTTCTTTTGGTCCATACCATTAATTATCAAACCCGAATATTTATTTGGATTATCATAGCACTTCTTTTGATGCTTGTACAACCTTTTCCTTTCACTTTTCTATTGTTCATGATGCTCCTGAAGTTCTTTGACAATTGAATCTACACAACATAGAAGAAAGCCATTAAGAAATATTTTTTCATAGTTGATGACTACACAATTTTAAAGATTAAAGTTATGAATGCTTACCTCTTTTTGAAACTTCACATTTGTCCCTTTATTATTTAAGAGAAGCACATGTACTGCAAATCCCCATCCTTGCTTCCTTAGGAATATGGACATTGTTGAATTGTTTCTTCCATAAGTTCAAAAAATATTCATATCTAATAAACCGGCCATGTCCTTTGGCACCTTCTGCATATTCTTTGTATAAGTTGTAGATTTCTCCTCCTGAAAAATTATCTGGAATATGTATTGTCTCTCTATCTGGCATACAATCTCCATGCTTTGAAAAGAAAGCTTTCATCTATGACATTGCAGTATTTGATAATGGCCCAAACTGTCTTTTATGATATACTTTTGAATAAAATGTTGGATCATTTTCCAAATTTTCTTGAATTCTCGAGAGATGAAAATTCCCAATTGAATGAAACATTTTGAAAGGCTTTCTACAAATAAATAAAGACCCTAAATGATAATCATAACCTGACAATGTAGATTGAATGCACCCAACTAAATATGAATTTTGCATGCTTTTATTCATTGGAAAATATCTCTTCTTGCTCTCTAATGAAAATTTGAAATCCATATGTTTCAAGAAATCTTTTTGAAAACATTCACTTGAAATGAGAGCACTGATGGAAATTCTTCTCATTAGATATTTTGCTCTACCCCTTGTATAACTAGAACATCTTGCATTGATACGAAAAGGTCTGCTCCTACTCCTCGATACAATATTTCTTGGCAACGTCTCCATCACTAGATCATCATTTCTATAAGGATTTTTATCATCATTAAGAGGAATGTAATCTACACTATGATCAGTTGTGCTTTTCAAATATTGACATGGAGGTTATTCTTCATCTTCTCCTTGTTTAGTGCTACTGTCATAGTCATTACAATTCAGACCGAATGGAAAATTTGACTCGATGTTTATTGGATATTCTTCCTCATGTGCATTGTCACTACTGCTCTCATAGTCCATACAATTAGGACTATGTCGAAAATATGACTGTTTACATACTAAAAATGCTACATGTTGTCCTTTGTCACTGCTACCTTTATAGTCATTAGAATTAGGACTAGGTGCATCATCCTGTCCTTCATCACTGTTGCTCTCATAGTCCTTAGAATTAGCACTAAGAGAACACTGTGACACTCCATGCTTTTGAAATTCATCAGCATGCTCCTCATCACTACTGCTCTCATAGTCCTTAGAACTAGGACTAAAAAGACACCGTGACACTACATTCTTTTGAAATTCATCATCACGCTCTTCATCATTGTTGCTCTCATAGTCCTTAGAATTATGACTAAGTGGACACTGTGACACTCTATTATTTTGAAATTTGTCATCATGCTCTTTAGCACCCCTGGTCTCATAGTCTATTGGATTTTGGATTAAGAGGACACTGTGGCACTCCATTCTTTTGAAATTTTTCATCGCACTCTTCATCACTACTGCTCTCATAGTCCTTAGAATTAGGACTGAGAGGACAATGTGACACTCCATTATTTTGAAATTGATCATCATGCTCTTCATCATTGCTTCTCTCATAGTTCTTAGAATTAGGACACACTGTGACACTCCATTATTTTGAACTTTATCATCATGCCCTTCATCACTTCTACTCTCATAGTCCTTAGAATTAGGACTAAGTGGACACCGTGACACTACATTGTTTTGAAATTCATCATCGCACTCTTCACCACTACTGCTCTCATAGTCCTTAGAATTAGGACTAAGTGGACATTGTGACAATCCATTATTTTCAACTTCATCGTCATGGTCTTCATCACTGCTGCTCTAATATTCCTTAGAATTAGGACTAAGTGGACATCGTGACATTCAATTATTTTGAAATTCATCATCACGCTCTTCATTACTATTGCTCTCATAGTCCTTAGATTTAGGACTAAGTGGACACCATGACACTCCATTCTTTTGAACTTCATCATCATGCTCCTCATCACTGCTACTCTCATAGCACTTAGAATTAGGACTAAGTGGAAGAATTGACTTTCCATTTAGAGTGGAAGAATTTTCGTTATATTCATTAATATGAATAGAGTTGTGATGCGATGAAGATGTTGATGTTGTACAAAGGGAAACTTCACTATCAAGAAAATCCATCCCTTTCAAATAAAATAGGTTGAATGATACAAATGCAGAGTCTCCTAACGTATTATATAGCTTAGAGAATGAAATTTTTCCTCCAAAAATTTTCGCCGAAATATTTCCCTCCAAATTTTTTTCTAAATTCATTTCCCTTCATTATTTTATTCTACAATCTATTGAAAGATGTAAACTAAATTTTTTTATGAAGTAAATCTTTAAAGTTAAAATTGTAAACTATAACTTTTACTTAAATTATTTTAATAGTTAAAGTATATAGTATTTACCAAACAATTGAATGTTTTTTTTAATTTTTATAATACATTCTACAACAAATCAATTGCACATTCACCTCACTGTAAAACTATTTCATAATATTCACTTTGTCATAGTTCTCTATATCGCCATAAAAAAACTAACATGTTAATTTTCTTTAAAACAAATTAATCCCACATTAACTGTACAGTAAAACATCTTCATAATTTCACTTATATAATAAATTCCATTATCACTATTACTCATATCACATCAAGGTTTTCTGAAGTTCACTGAAAGATTTGGAGCAAATTTGTGGAGTAGCCACATTGCTACCAACAACATATTCAACAGAGAATTATCGTAATTTAATATAGTTAATTTTTTTCCTTGCGAATTTTAATATTAAATAAGTTTAATGAAGTAGATTTTTTTTTTAAATTAAAACATTTTGTTGGGTAAATTTAACCACTACGTCCGCTATGAGCATGGGGGGCTTGGTAAAGCTCACAACGGCAAAACGGGCCTATAGATTAGGGGTGACAAGTATGGATGGCCCGTTGCACCCCGCAGGAAGGCGGGTCGCCGAGGTGGCGTGGGGGGGCTTTCATAGCCTCCCCCGTGCCACCCTGGTGGCCTGCCTGCCCGCAGGGTGGCCAACGATTGTGGTATCCCCCCAATCCTGCACCACCTTGGCAAACCGCCCGCCCGCGGGGTGACCCCACGAGCGGGCGGGCTGCCGGGGTGGTTCGGGGGTTGGGGAGTGGGGGTTTGGGTGGAGGGAAGCGGTTGGGCCACTATGGTGGGATAGGGGGCCGGACCCAATGGCTGGCTTGGTTGCTCGATCAATTTTCATGGTGCGGTGGCAGGGGGATGTATTTTTAAATTTGATTTTTTTTCAAAATTGTTATGATTTATAAAATTAATTATTATTTATAATTTTCGTTGTTAAATTAGTTTAATATGTTTTCATCATTTACTCATTTATTTGTTTCTTTTTTTAGGAAAATTGCATCAAAGAAGATTTCTGTGAATCTTTCTCGACCAAAGACTCTTAAAAGTGGGTGTTCAAGAAACATTGGTGAATGAACTCCACCTGAGCTGATGGCTACAAATTTTTCAAGTGCCTTAAATGATAAGAAGATGATTTTATATTGGAAGAAATCAAAAGAAGCGAAAATTCCATGAAGAATCTGGTATGCGAAAGAAAGAGAAAGCTAAAATGTGAAATATATATATATACTATATATATATATATATATATATATATAATATATATATATATAATACCGATATATATATACCGAATGATAATGAAATTTATGAAGTGATGGGAAGAGTCATAGACATGTGTTCAGTATTGTTATTTATATTTTTGTTTTGTGGTCTTGTAACTATCTCACTATATGTTTTTTAACTTTGTTTTTATTGACATATGATATTTTGTTTGGCAAAATTTTGTTGAAAGTTGTTTAATTAGGATGGGAGGCATTCATTTCATAGAGGATGATATTATGAATGTTGTCAGTAGTTTCTTCTCAGTGTCAGAAGATGATATGGAAAACATGCAAAATGTAGTAATTGATGATGCTACAAAACTACATCCAAGGGATCATAAAAAAAGGCTTCTAGTGAATAAATCTAGCAAGGGTATACAAGTTACTTTTGAAGATGATGAAGTTGAAACTGACAGTGAAGAATATGTTGTCATTACGTAAAATGACATTGGAATTGAGAAGAGTCGTAAACTATCAAAAGTAACAATGCCCAAGAATAAATATGTTATAGTTAATGATGAGAATGTTATGAACAAGAAATGTAAGGCTGAAGATTTTGTAGTCTCTACCAACAGTCAAGAACCTAGTGAAACTTCAAAAGAAAGTAGAGAAATCATTACACCAACAGTTGATTTTGACGATGGAATTATCAAAACAAAACAAAATTCCATTCAACAGAATTTGACAAAGAGAAACTTAATTGAGGGTGGTCGTACATTTCAACTTAATGTCAGACAAATCTATAAGGAAAGTGAAGGACAATGTCAATATCAAGTCAGAAAGCTATATCATCTGCATGTTCACAACTTGAAGACATTGATGAGGTACAATCCATATGCTCATGTGGTTAGTTATGTGCTTCCTGTTTATCCAGTTCATGTTCACAACAAAGAAGCATTTGATAAGTCATAATGTATTGAATACAATTATTATGTGCTTGAGGGGAACCATTATGTAGAATCTCAAAGACAATCAATGGAGGAATAGCCCAATAACCCATGTTTTGAAACAATGAAATATATCATTTATGCTGGTTTATCAGATATAGAAGCAAAGTTAATGGTATGGGATCATAATTTAGATAATGAATATAGGATGTCTATGACTTTCATCCAAACAGTTAGATTTGTTCATAGTGAATTTGAAGAAAAAAGTGGTGGGCATAGGATGAATGTTACTATAGATTTCTGAAAGGAATGTTGTATGGAAATAGGCTATCCAATTGAAGAGAAAATCAATTCAAAAAGTGGCAAAGGTGGAAAATTTAGTGATTTATTCGAAGGTGTTGATAACATTTTCCAATTGGTATTTATAACTGGAGAGCTATGGGAGTTGATTAATGAGATTTTTATCATGTGGGAAAACATTGACATTAAAAACCAGAAGGCCAAAAAGCCTAAATCATTGATATGTAGCAACAGTAAATCAGGTCCTGAAACAAAGCAACTTCCAGAAGATATGACTATCACACCTTTGAGAGCATTGCAAGGAGTGAAGCATGAAAAAATTATCAAAGCAATATTATCTCGTGTGATGTCAATGGAATTATCATTGGAGGAAATGTATGAGGAATTTCAAAAGTAAGTTTGTTGAATTATTTATTTATTTATTTCTAGATTATAATGTTCTTTTAAATATAACATATTGTTGTTGGTAGTATTTTTTATACATATCATTATATTAACTTTTTTTAATTTATCTATGTAGTCATAAAGTTTACATGAAAATTCAAGAGCAAATGGTTAAATTGTTGAAAGAAAATAGTTGGGATGATGTTGTATGCAACTATCCAGATTCAAGTTCTACATCAACATTAAAAGTTTTTTATTTTGCATTTAAAAAGGTGTGTTGACTTATACATTCATTTTTCTTCATCTGTGCACTATCTTTAACATATAACATATACATATATTTGTTTATTTTATAAAATATGAAGAAGGATGATAATGGAGCACCAGATAGTTTCAGAACCTTTATTGAAAAAATAAATATGGAAATATTGAAGAAGCAACGTAATAAGAATGTTGAACTTGATCTAACTCTTACCCATTTCATTTGGAATGGGCTAGTCACTATTCAGTATCTAGTAATACAAGGCAACCGTGAAGACATTGCTAAACTCGTACCTAAAATGCTCTAGTTATTACAAATACTCTCCATGGTTTTAATATTCCAAACATTGACTATGATAATGGCCCTTATACTTATCAAGCTATTAGTAATGTGGTTGTGGGATTTATAGAAGTCACGTCATCACCATTATAGATATTTGTGACATTTCATTCACACACGCAATTGGCAATGTTATTGTCAAGCTTCAAGGGGAAAACAAATTTCAGGATGCAACTTACATGGTAAGAACTTTAAAATGTATATTTGATTAATCTTGAAAAATTCATTTATGTACAAGTTAATTTAACTTTGACTATTTCATGTTACACGTAAAAGTGAAATCTTCTTAATCGTGAAGATCAACTATTGATAAATGATTGTGAGTTCATCCATATTGATAGTTGGGTAAAAGGTGATAGCTATATATCTATGATTTTAATAAGGTAAATAGAAAGAGTCATAGCCAAATACTGGATTATGATGTTCTTGTGGGAAAGCTAACGTATGAAGACAAAGAAGGAAAAGGAGAGATATTTAATATTTACGAAAAACCATAGTTATTGATTAACTATCTTATAGACATATGTTCAAATGAAGGAGATTGGGTTCTAGATTTATTTTCTAGCTCAGGTAAGTTTTATTATATGGAATTGAATTTCAATATGTTATTTCTTAATAAATATGTCAGTGTACTAATTTACTTCATTATTTCTTTTGTGTTTGATAATTAGGTACAACACTAGCATGTTTCCTTTAAAAAGGAAATTGCATCACAATTGAAAAGGATCCAATACAGTGCAATGACACTCAGCAAAGAATTAATGCTCTTCAATTTCTTCTAGATGCAATTCAAGAAATTGGGTTGAAGAAATGGGACTTTAGTGAAACACTGTGGCAAAAAAGGCAAAGGAACCCCAACCACCATTACACGGAATGATTGAAAAGGCATACATTGGGAGATTTGCAGACATTAAAGATGCATTAGAAGAGGAAAATGAGCAAAATGAAGTAGAAAATATTGTGGAAGAAGACAATGATAAAACTCTAGAGGATGGAGAGTTTGGATTATGTGACATTTTTTATTAAATTTAAGTAAAGCTTGGAAATCAAGCCTATTTTTTGTAACTATTAATAAGTTATACTTGTAATGTTTTGACTTTAACATTTTATGAGAAGAATATACACTCAATTAAGTTTGTTATGCATTCAATATTTGTATTATGTGATTTTCGCTTTAATTTTTAAATTATTCATTATTTTTTTGACATCAAATTCATAAAAAAAACTATTATTTATCCATTTTCAGTTAAAAATTTCCTATAAAATTTGTGATTTTGACATGTCATTACTAGCAAAAAATTATCAAAACATGTAGATTTTTAGTTTTATTTATGTTAAAAATAGTTATTTTTATGTCAATTGTTTACAAATAATTTTTTTTAGAGACAATTATTTCATGTGGATTAAAAAATTAATTAACAATGTATATATATGTAGAATATTGAAAAGTCAAAATATCAACTTTCTTCTTTAAATATGCAAAACAATAAAAGCCTCACTACAAAAAAATATAAATATAAAAATAAAAACAAGAAAATATGAAGAAGACCACTTCAAAAATTATTAAATTTACTAAATAATTATTTACATTTCATACATTAAAAAAAAAAACCTTTTAAAAAACTGGCATGGTGTAGAATTACAACTTTTTAAATCAGCAGCAAAATCACTACCATTTTAAAATTCAATGTACATAAAAGAAATTCATAGTGCCAAAAGAGGAAGGGAAAATGGGAAAAGAAGCGATCAAGACCTTAGGGTACAATTAATAAAGAGAATGCAATGCCATCGAACAAGTTCAATGCATTTGAAAGAGGGAAGGGATTTCGATATGAGGAGCAGAACAAGGATGCAGGTTGGAACCTATAAAGTGTTGGACTTATAGAAAAGATCATCACAAGAGATATTGTCTGTAGAATCAGGCTGGTAGGCCTTAGATATATAGTGCAAAAGCGTCAAATACTATTCAGAATGTTGGTCAAAGAGTTCCTCGTATCTCTGCATCACGGGATAACAAATATGGAGACCATCCAAAATCTATCATTATGATGGATGGTAATATTTTTGATCAAGTTGTTTCTATTTTGATATACCCTAGATCTAATTATAGTTATGTTAGTCTTGACCTGGTGGATAAGTGCAATGCATGTAGAGTCTTTGTTAGTGTAGCTAGCTACAGGTACAAAGAAGTAAGTTCACCATTGGGTAGGAGCTTGTGCATTTAGTTTGAATGGTATCACTACCTCACCTCATTTGAATATACTACCATTGGAATGATATAGTATGTTGTTAGGAATGGATTGTTTGTGACTTTATTGAAACAAGGTGGATTGTTATGACAAAACAATTTAGTGCTTGGATGATAATGGGGAATAAAGAGTTTTGTGAGGTAAGAATAAAGTGACATCATTTAGTATGGTTATAGTTATGTAGGAAAAGTGCGGTTGTAGAAAAGGGTGCATGTTATTTTTCTTACATATATATAGTGACAAAGGTAAGGAAGTTGAGGATGAAGATATTCTAAGAAGGTACCTAGTTCTACAATAGTTTGAAGATGTGTTTCTCGCAAATATTTCAGAGTTTCCACATCACAAGGAACTAGAATTTTCTATTGAGGTTGTGTTAGGGACAACTTCAACATCAAAAGCATCTTACAAGATGATTACACCCGAGTTGATAGAGTTGAAACTATAGTTGAAAGAAATTTTAGACAAGGGATACATTAGGACAAGTGTATCACCATGGGGCACACTGATATTGATTGTAAAGAAGAAATATGGTACTCTCATGATATTCGTTGACTACAAGAAGTTGAACAAAGTGACCATCAAGAATAGGTATTTGTTACCAAGTATTGATGACTTGTTGGATTAGTTGAATGGAGAAAAAATGTTATCGAATATTGATCTTTGATTTGGATATCATCACATACGCATTAAAGAAAAGGACATCTACAAGACAACTTTCTGGACCACATATGGGCATTATGAGTTTGTTGTCATTCCATTTGGTTTAACTAATTCTCTAGCTACCTTTATATGTTTGATGAATAGTGTATTGCATCCGTACTTGGACAAATTTGTTATTGTGTTCATTGATGATATGTTGGTATATATGAAAAATGAAAAAGAGCATGCCGAGCATTAGGAGTAGTGTTGAGATTATTGAGATAGCATCAGTTGTATGTTAAGCTCAACAAGTGAAACTTCTTTTAGACTGAGGTACACTACTTGGGGCATGTAGTTTCCAAGGATGGCATAGTAGTGGAACCATAGAAGATAAGAGTTATCATGGAGTGGAAAGATCCCAACAACGTAGTTGAGGCGAGATCCTTCATGGGATTGAAAGGTTACTACAAGAGGATCATCAGGAAATTCTCATATATTTCTTATTTCATTACATTGTTGTAAAGGAAAGATAAGAAGTTCGAATGGAAAAAGGAGTGTGGGGCCAGTTTTGTCTAGCTCAAGTAGTTGTTGACACATGCACCAATGTTAAAGATTGCAGATTCAGACAAAGAGTTTGTAGTATGCACAAATGGTTTCAAGAGAACACTTGGTGGAGTCCTTATGCAGGATGGAGAGGTGGTATACTACGAGTCACGAAAACTAAATGAGAACGATAAGAAGTACCTCACATATGATCTTGAGTTGGCACTTATCATACATGCATTGAAGTTTTTGAGGCACTATCTTCTTGGTAGGGGGTTTGTATTGATGAGTGATAAGAGTGGTTTGTGATATCTATTTGACCAACCGAATCTGAATGGTAGGCATGCTCGGTAGTTGGCCACGATCAATGAGTTTGATTTTGATATCAGGTATGCCAAAGGTAAATAGAATAGGGTGGTAGATTCTCTTAGAGGACAGATACAAGTAAATAACTTAGTAGATATGAGATCCTATTGGGCAGACCTAGAGGATTGGATCTTGAAGGTAGGTCGGTAGGATGTTAGGCATATGGATATTTTTCACATGTTGCAATAGAGTTCAAATAGTGGTATAGGTACAGGTATAGGTGGTAGTACAAGTACAAGTGTAGGTACATTTGGTGGTATAGGTACAGGTATGGGTTGTGATACATGTAGTCGCAAAGGTACATGTATAGATGTAGGTGCACAGGATGTGGACTATCATCTCATAGCATTCAAATTGGTTAGATTTAGAGACAATATATATGTGCCAGATAATAGACAACTCAAGAACGTGATCACGAGGGAGTTTCATGCGAAACCATATTCAGGTCACCAAGGCTATCATAAGAGATTAACTACAGTGAACAAATTTTATTATTGGCTAAATATGAAGAAGGATGTATCAAATCTTGTGGCTCGGTGTTTTTATTTTCAGCGGGTGAAGGAGGACTGTAAGCATCCAGGTGGACTGCTACAGTAGATTCTGATTCCAAAATGGAAATGGGAGGTTACTGCCATGGATTTTATCACAGGGTTGCCAAGGCCAGTGACACAATATGATTCCGTCATGGTAGTGGTGGATAGGTTGAAAAAGGTTGCGCACTTCATTCCAGTTATGTATACATTCTTAGCTAGAAATGTAGCAAAGTTTTCATATGGGACATGGTAAAATTGCATGGAGTTATGAAGAATATTGTGTCAGACAAGGATGCGATATTCACTTCCAAGTTTTGGAAGGAGTTGTTTGCAGGTTTGGAAACAACATTAACATTCAGTACAACTTATCATCTGCACACATATGGACAGATAGAGAGGGTTAATAGGATATTAGAGGACATGTTGAGGATGTATGTGATGCATGAGCTATGGAAGTGGGAATATTACCTTATGCTAGTAGAGTTCCCTTACAACAATGGGTATCATGAATCTTTAAAGATGAGTCTATTTGAGGAATTGTATGGGAAATGTTACAATACTCCCATCAATTGGAACGATCTGGTTAATAGCGTGTTTATTGAACTAGACATGTTGGCAAAAGTGGAATAGGAAATGCAAGTAATCAAGAAGAATTTGATGATAGGAAGAAGAGATATGTAGATCAAAACAAGTTGTTCAAGGAGTTATAGGTTGGGGAACAGGCTTAATTTTGCATCAACCAAAGAAGATCTCCTTACGGATTGGATTATGTACCAACATTGCAACCCAGTTTCGTAGACCCTTCATTATTATTGAGAGGATTGGGCCAATTTCCTATTGACTTGCACTACCTTTGACAATGAAATTCCATGATGTTTTCCATGTGTCATTACTTAAGAAGTATGTTGAAGCTATTGATCATGTGATTGATTGGAATGTATTGCAGGCCGAGACAATTTGATAATTCCAGCCGAAACCTCAGTGTATATTGTAGAAAAGACTCTCATGATATGGAACCAAAAAATTGGGTAGGTTAAAGTGAAATAGAAGAATTTTGGGCCCAATGAAACTACATGGGAGATGGTATGTCATATGCGGGCTATCTATCCTTCCTTATTTGTTGGTTGAGCAGATTTTTTGAAATATGTCTTTGGTATATGTTTTATGTACATTTTTTGGTGATGTTTGGTATATGTACATATGTATACGCATGTAAATACTTCCATGTGCTATGCTATAATGCTCCATAAGTGGTATGGGTATCATGTCATTATGATGATATACTTGTTATGTTATCATGCTGGTTTTCTTCTCAGGAAGTTGATCATTGTAAATATTGCAACGAGCTAAGTCATAAAGCTCCATGGGAAGTATGTTTTTTTTATAGAAACCTTGTTAGTTGTAGGTGTTGTTGAATGCCGAGGATGGTGTTCCCCCAAGGGGGAGGGTTTTGTAACATCCTTGGTTAAAATTCCATGTAATAAAAATTAATAAAGGAAAAATAGTAATCATGATTGATGGGACACTTATTCCAAGCTGAATGTTGGGAAAAATGTCTTAGTGGGTGTTCATTTGATTTGTTATGGTTAAGGAAATTGGAAAAGTTAATGGCTGTCTTTGGAAAGGAGAAATGGCATTTTGGCACATTTGTTTATGAAAATAATGGAAATTAGGAGAAAAGGGAGGTGAAAGGTCATAGGTTGCATGTCAGTAGGAAATTGAAGGAAAATAATGGAAAATGAAGAAAATAGAGGCCTCATTGATAAAAAGGATTCTAAGAATCAGTTTGTAAGATTTTGATGGCTTTTCGTGGAACTCTCTTCTATTCTTTCTCTCTCTCATACTCTTGGACACTTAGAGTTTTCTTAGAGCACTATTGGAGGAGTGTGGCATACTTAGAGCTTTGGAACTCTCTCTCTACTCTCTCTCTCATACTTTTGGACACTTAGAGTTTTCTTGGAACACTCTTAGAGGAGTGTGGCATACTTAGATATTTGGAACTCTCTCTATTCTCTTTGTCTCATACTCTTGGACACATAGATTTTTCTTGGAGAACTCTTGGAGGAGTGTGGCATACTTGGAGTTTTGGTGTTGGAAGGAAAAGGAAGAGAAAGAAAGTTCAAGAGGACATCGAGATCAACAACTATACGTTTTCATGGAAGTACCAAGTTACATGTATGTTTTCCTCACTATTTTTGGAATGCATGACATATGCATGTGGTTTATAGGTCATGATTTATCACTAGCATGGAGGATTACCTAGGTTGAAAGTGGATTTTCCTAGGCCTGCCATTTCCTGGGTAACCATGGTGTCATGGGTTCATTTCT